>SRLM01000589.1:151073-190545 GCA_015708895.1 Populus ilicifolia
GTCCGGGCCAGCTTGCGCGCACCACGACTAATCCCCACGGCCCACTGAACACCCTGCAAACCCAGTAGACATGTTATTTTTCAATTCTTGATTTGAGACGAGAGAGAAAGAGAGAGAGAGAGAGCTCGTCACATTCAACGTTTTGTCTGACTTTTTTTCTCTATTTTTTTAATTTGATGGTTTTTTATATGTATTTTTAATAATGGTTTTTTAATTTATATTTAAATTGATAATCATTCTCTCTTATTTTTATATTCTTTTAAATAGTGATATTTTTTTAATTATTTTTTATGTATTTAATTTTTGAAGAGATTATTCTAATTTATTTATATTTTAAAATAAACAAGATTGTATTTTTAAAAGAACAACCGTGTGTGATATCTTTATTTTTTTTTATTTTTTAATTAATTTTATTTGTGTTTATCTCTATTTATCATTTGATTAAATAAAAAATTAATTTTAATAAATAAAATTTTTAGACACATTTAAGTAGATTATTCATATTTCAAGATTAAATATATTGAGTTGCTTTCCCCTCTCGTTAATTATTATTAATAATTTTTATTTATTAATATAAATAATTCCAATTTATTTATTTGAATGGATACATTTTTTAATTTACATTTATGATTTTCTATATGAAAAATATATTGAAAAATTTTGCATGTTAAATTCTTTTATAAAAAAAACCAAGCTTATCAAATAAACAGGAATGTATCAGGTGCAGTTGCATTGTTTTTTATTAACCAGGGCCTAACCCATTTGATTATAAGAAAAAAATAAAAATCATGAACGCCAGTTTCTTCAATAGGAGTGGACGACGTGGCAGTATATGCCACGTGTACAAGCGACAGTGGATGAGAGTAGATTGAGATATGATTACAGTGGGAGGCCACCTTAAATTATCTAGGCAAGCAAGGAAAACATAACTGTCAGTCAAAAGTTTGAGAGGGTGGATGCGTGTTGGCCCTATAGCAGCAGGGGATGGGTTGCCTAATACGACGTGGTGGCTCGCTGGCCAAAACTTCATGACAGCGGTAGCTGAAGAAGTCGTGACCACTTGTTTGAGTGGCGGAGACTTGTCTCGTGCCCTCCATCCAATAATGGTTTGGTTTGGTCTCCCTTTTTTATTTTTTTCACTGCATGGATTTTGGATTTGTATTGTAATGGTTTAACAGCTTAGCTATCATAATCTTAAAAATGGACCTCTTCCTGTATGTTTTCTGCATATTCTTATCATAATAATATCAAACTGAATTCCCAACTCTATCTTCCTCCTCCCCTTTCCTTGGAATTTCGAATTTCATTGTTGTATCTCATCAATCCGAAGTATATTACATGGACTCCGAGCCATTTTCTACTGTGATTTTGGTAATCAAAACGATTTAATTGCACAAATCTGATTTGGCATAGTTTGTGTATTATTTTCTTAAACAATCATTGAGAATTTTTTGATATTTTCAAAATTGTCGTCGCGGTATGTTAATGCCCGTTTGCCAGCTAGGGTAGAACATATAGTCCATAGCAAGTTAGGTTAAAATATTCAAGACAATATCCGCAGAACTATATTTAGAGGAAAGAAAAATAAAAATGAAAGTATTACTGTAGATAAGTACGAGATTAAGAAAAAGCAACCCATCCAAACATGTATTCCTATATAACGCGACATGGATGCTCCCCTTCTCTGAAGATCTCTTTCTTCAGATAAGACTCTTTGCAGAAATGGCTACTCCTGTCAGAAGCAACAGCAGGCTCTCTCTTGCCATGGAGAGAACTGACCAATGGTACTAACAGTATATTCTTGTTTGTAATTTGATTATATATGGTTACATAAACATTCTTGCTGATTGTCAGCCTTTCTTTCTAAATTTTCTTCAGGGTCTTTTCTCAAGATATTCCTACAGATGTTGTGGTTGTAGTGCGTGAAGCCACTTTTTCTCTTCATAAGGTATGGAAATGCTACTCTCTTTTCCCTGAAACCAATCTTGTGTTACTTTTTGGAGGTGTGACAAAATAATTAATGAATGAAATAACGTAGTAGCTAGTGCTTAAACATATGCCTTGATTGCTTTGCGGCAGTTCATGCTAGTGGCAAAGAGCAACCACATAAGAAAACTAATACTGGAATCAAAAGAACCGGCCCTATCAAAGATAGATCTGTCTGAGATACCTGGAGGGCCTGAGATCTTCGAAAAAGCTGCTAAATTCTGCTATGGTGTTAACTTTGAGATCACAGTTCACAACGTTGCAGCCCTTCGTTGTGCTGCTGAGTATCTTCAAATGACTGATCTGTATTGTGATTACAATCTTGCTGGTCGGACTGAAGATTTCCTTGCTCAAGTAGCCCTCTCTAGCCTTTCCGGCGCCATCGTTGTCTTAAAATCCTGTGAAGATCTCCTTCCCTTGGCTGAAGACCTCAAGATTGTCCAAAGATGTGTCGATGTCATTAGCCTTAAGGTATTAGCTAGCTTAACTTAAATTAGCAGCTTGTGTAACATAAATTATCGGGTTAAATTGCAGTACAATAATAATTGACTGATCTTTATTTCATGCTTCTAATTAGGCTTGTAATGAGGCAAACTATCCAAGCAGAACACCACCAAATTGGTGGACCGAGGAGTTGTCGATTTTAGACATTGAATTCATAGGCAGAATCCTTTCTGGAATGAAGAAACGCGGCTCGAAAGCACTAACTTTAGCAAGTGCTTTAATAACTTACGCAGAAAGAAATCTTCGAGATCTTGTTCGAGATCAGTCTGGCAAGTGCACCAAGTCCTCCGATTCTGATGATCCCAATCTGTTTGCCCGTGAACGCGAGCTTCTGCAATCAATAGTCTCTCTCTTGCCCTCAGAGAAAGCTTCCTTCCCTATCAATTTCCTCTGCTGCCTTCTCCGTACTGCTATCTTCGTCAACGCCTCAAATTATTGCAAGAATGAGCTCGAGAAGCGAATCTCGGTGATATTAGAGCATGTCACAGTTGATGATCTACTAGTCTTGTCTTTTACTTATGATGGTGAGAGGCTTTTCGATCTGGATAGCGTGAGGAAGATCATATCAGGATTCGTGGAGAAGGAGAAGAACATGGCTGTCTTTGGTGGTGCTGATTTTAAGGGATCATATTCAGCAGCGATGCATAGAGTTGCCAAAACTGTAGACTCGTATCTTGGTGAGATTGCAACCTATCCGGATCTCACCATTTCTAAATTCAATGGGATTGCTATTCTTGTGCCAAAAGGAGCCAGAAAGGTCGATGATGATCTATATCGTGCCATCGACATCTTTCTAAAGGTAAAACCACTGAAATTTTATCAGCTATGCTTGTCAAATTAAGCTCTCTTTTTTTCACTATTTGTTCCTTTGAAAATAGACATAGAAGTAATCGTTTTGAGCGGTGATTGCAGGCTCATCCGAATCTTGATGAGATAGAACGGGAGAAGGTTTGCAGTGTTATGGACCCATTGAAACTGTCCTATGAAGCTCGACTCCATGCTTCTCAAAACAAAAGATTACCAGTACAGATTGTTTTGCATGCACTTTACTATGATCAACTTAAACTAAGGAGTGGTGTGGATGACCAGCCTGATGCTGCTGCAACAAGGAGTCAATTGCAGTCTGATGTTTCACTTGTCAGAGAGAATGAGGCCTTGCGGTCAGAGCTTATGAAGATGAAGCTTTACATCTCAGACATGCAGAAGAATCAAGGGAGCTCAACTAAGGGTATTGCAGCTGCTCCGACGACGACTGGATCTCGAAAGCATTCCTTCTTCTCATCCATGTCGAAAACATTAGGGAAGTTGAATCCTTTCAAGCATGGATCTAAAGATACGTTTCATATTAATGATAACATCGGTGTGGATATTACCAAGCCCAGGAGGAGAAGGTTCTCCGTATCTTAGGAGTTAAAGCTTGCTTGCTAGTTAATTACCTTCCATTGAATCAATGTGTGTGATAATTTGTGTACATTGAGGTGGATGATCCACTTGAATTATGTTGTGATGTTTTGTTTCCCTTTGATTTCTTATTTTATTTGGATTCTAAATTCTAATAGTGAGTGAATGTAATCTATATGTGATGTAAAATATTCTAGAAGGGAAAAATTGTTCGAGAAGTTTTTTAAAATAATTGCAGTTAATTGATGTTTTCATTTTGGTTTGATTTGAGATAGCATCAATAGGTATTGTTGTCGATTTGTTCCAGCATGTTTCACTTCGGTTCCTGCAAAAATGCAATGTGTAATTAGTTTATGCCGCGGGGGAGGGGATAGAAAATTACTAAAATAGAGTTAAAACACAAAAAAACCTTAAACTTTACGCCGTACTCTCCATGTCGCGACACCTTTCCCGCGATCAAGGGAATGATAAGATGACGATTTCATTGGAAACCATTAGACTAGGCTTTGTTTTGTTTATTTATGTTGCGTAAAGATAAAAGCTTTATCATACTTTACTTTTTTAAGTGCAAGGACACATGTTGTGAAACTTTTGATTAAATGAGGGATTATTAACTTACCTTATGGCTTCTAGATATTAATACATAATAGGATCATGAGCCATTTAATTAAAAATTATAAAAATTTCAACTATCATGTCCAGAAGTTAGTAAGCAAGAAACAAATTGAGTTTGTGAAGAATGGTGATACCTACCACATAGTTATCATCATCACTAGTAACTTGCAAAATATGGACAAGGCATAAATAATATAGAGTTACCTAGAGAATAAGCAATGTATTTTGCTTCAATATGTTTTTCATATGTTGTATTTTACTTTCAATGAATTGTGATTTATTATTTGTCTAATGATTGTCTTAAAATAAAGAGATATTTTTTTCAAATGATATTTTGATAAAATATTTTGATTTAACTCCAACATGCAAAGTTAAGGCTAATCAATCCTGAAAAAATAAAAAGATTTTTTATTGCAAAAATAGTTTGATGCTTGTTAAAATGGCATAGGGTGACCAAATAAATTTTGAACTCACATACAAAATTGAACCACACATCATAGAGCTAAGTTTTAATGGTATGTGTATTGCTATGTAATAGATTTGATAATTATAAACTCGTGAATTATGGTTCTTTACAGGTACAAATCATCTTATTAGACAATATCAAAATTTATTAGTTCTAACTTACCTTACTTGAAATTAGAAAAGGTCATCTTTATGATTGTCAAGTTCAAATCATTATACTGGATAAGGTCAAAGTTTATCAGTTCTAACTAACCTTACTTGAAATTAGAAAAGATTGTCTTTGCTTATTCATTTCACAATTCTTAAAACATATATCATTTGCAATCCTAATTTGAGTCCAATGAAATATTTTTCTAAAAAAAAAAACTCTAATATGAATCACAACTAATATTAGAGGCAAGAAAGAAATGTGAGCAACCTGCCAAAATGCATACATGGATTTATAAAAATCAAAACCTAATACTAAGGGGCATTATCATAAACAGGAGGAAGGTAGAGAGAGAAGAGGAGAAAAAAAAGAAAATATAAGAAAAAAAGAAATATTAATGAAAAAACACAAGTATAAAGGTCTAAGAGTCTATATAAAAAATTTCTTAGTTTTGCAAGGATATCAAAGACAAAATTTTCCAAAAGAAAACAAAGAAAAAGTAGTTGTTTTAAGTATACTTTTCTTATCTAAAAAGAGGTCAGAGGTCTTTTAGGCTTGTTTTTTTATTTTATTTATTTATATTTATTTTATTATTATGTTTATAAGCATTTGAATATTCAACAAGTAATGTTATGTTCACCTTTTTGTTGTTATGTTTTTTATTTAATG
Source organism: Populus ilicifolia (assembly GCA_015708895.1). Lineage (NCBI taxonomy): Eukaryota > Viridiplantae > Streptophyta > Magnoliopsida > Malpighiales > Salicaceae > Populus > Populus ilicifolia. Next base: position 156,862 of record SRLM01000589.1, read on the forward strand.
TTTTTTTATTTTAAAGTTTGTTTTTGATTTTTTGATACATTAAAATTGTTGTTTAAGTTTATTTTTGATATATAATATTGTTTTAGTTTTTTTAATTTAAGTTATGCATGTTAAAGCAATGGTGTTTTACCATAGGTTTGTTAGGTCTATTCATGTATAAAATAATTTAGAAAATCAATTTTGAATCCCTGTTGTATAAATAGCCCATTTTAAGTTTATATTTTTTTGGATTTGGTACCTCTTACTTGTTTTGATATTTTGATTTTTTTTATTAGTTTTTTATATTCAAATATGTTTGTGTATAATAATATGACTTACTAGGATAAAAAAAAAGAAGAGAGAGAGCATGTTTTAAAAGCCAAAAATGCATATTTATAGGCTTGGTAGTGCTTACACTTTTTTGGCATGGCTAGTTTTTTTTTCCTTAGATTTAGGCAATGTTCTTTGTATTCTTGAGAAGGATGTTGTCTTAACTACTAGATTCGAATAATCTAGGTTCATTTATTACATATATAGCTTTTGATTAACTAATAATTTAGTATTTATTAGTATCAATAATATGTTTTATTTTGGTTAAATCATGATAATTCATTAATAACTGAAGTAAGTGAATGTTAGATTATTGATCTTACATAATTTTTAATATGTAAATGCCTTCAGTTTTTCCATATCTGGTCTAGTTTGAGAGCCACGATGTTAGCTTCACATTGAATGTTCTTCATTTATTTTTCATGCTCTTTTTAGAAATATTGCCTTAGCTATATGGTTATAACTTGTTTTGTTTAATTTATTTGTCCAGAACCCTTTCTTATGTATGATTAATCAACAATTTCATGTTTATTTACATCAATAACATGGTTTTATGGTTTTTAATTTTAGAGTTTTGGTTTAAAATCAAAACTTATTTTGATAAAATTATGATATTTTAATGATAATATAAGAGAATGAGTGCTAGATTATTTATCCTTGTATGATTTTTAACATGTGTGTGTTTTTTTTTACTAAATTTGGTCTAATGTGGAACCCATGTTATTGAGTTCGATTTCAAGTGTTCTTTGTATTCTTCATCTTTTTTGTATTTGATCTGTTTTGTTCAAGAATTTTTGAGTTTTTATATTTTTTAGTATTTAATCTGTTTTTTAGCTTCTTTTTTTTCGAGTCAAACCAAGATTTGTTTTGTTTCGTTTATGATGGAACCAAAGATTTTGGATCGAACCAGTCAGGTTAAGTCAAAAACAAATTTGAATCAAAGGGTTTATACCTTGTCTGGCTTTCATTTTTTTATTAAGGGTTTTTTGGGTTTAAGGGTGCGTTTGGAAAATACACCTTCAACTTATTTTAGATCTTATTACAAGAAAAAATATTTTTTTCTCAAACAAAGCCTTAAAAAATAAAAAACAATTTCTCTTGTCTTGCATATGGCCAAAAATCCTAAAGTTATTTAAACATCTTTTTTTAAAGAAAATTAAAAAGAAAATCATGTTTTAAATGGATTTTACAAGAAGTTTGTAAAATTCCAAAAGATTTTGGCCTATATTTAAAAAATATTTTTGGTAATGAAATATTATTCACTTTTAATATTAGGATAAAAAACCTAAAAGTATTTAATATCCAGAATATTATTAGAAATATTATTCACTTTTAATATAAGGATAAGAAACCTAAAAATGATTAATATCCAAAATATTATTATGAATACAACTCATTCACTTTAACATAACTAGAAATTTTATCTAGAATATTATGTGGAATGATACAATAGTAAGATTCTAATTTTACCTCAGAAGACAATAATTAAGGATATTTTACCTTTTCAAATTGATTTCTTGACTTAAAAAAACTAAGGTTTTTTTATTGTAATAAATTTACCATAATAGGCCAATAAAAATAAAGTTTATTCATCGTAGCAAACTTATTATAACAAGCCAATAGAAATACACATCATTAAATCATAGTAAACAATTAAAAAAAATTATAATATAGTTTACTTTAAATAAGATATATTAGAGGTGCTTATATATTTTTATTATGTAATTAGTTATTTATTTAGTATCTTTAAAAAAATCAATTAGAATTTTTAATAATCACAATATTAGATAATAATTTTCTAACCAACCAAAAAAATCCTAGAGACCTTATCTGAGAAGGATCATCATGATTTTATTTTATTTTTTGATTTGAAAAAACTCTATTTCTCAAAAAATATATTTTATGGGTCCAAATAAATAAGTAAAATAATAATTATTTCAGGCTCTTATAAAATATACATTTTCTGACTCGAATTCAAGATTTATCATATAGATTTCGAACCCTTTTACTATCACGCAATATTTTTTAAATACGTTACCATGACATTGCACAGCAAAATTGAATCAAACATTTTTGAGACCTAATCTATAGGTCTTTTAGGGCTCCATTAATTTAAGTCGTATCTTTTATAGAATTGAGTCTTTAGAATTTTTTTAATTAAAATTTAAGCTCATTTTAATAGTGAAAATTGAAAATTAGGACCTCTTATTAGCACTATATTGCTCTACGACGATCATATATCTTCTCTTCTAGAACCTAGCTTTGTCTCACTGACCTCCAAAAACATAGAACCGTCAACGAGCCCGGCTACATAAAAGTGCTTGGAACCATCAACTAGCTCGGCTACACCATTTTAGCTGGAAATAAGCCACGTATTTTGTTGCAAATTTGACATGTGAAATAAATAATTTGATCAACTATTGGATTAATTGAACTTGTGTGGGATCCTTGAGGAGGCCAATTCATTAAATGGTTGGATGGGATGCCTTCCCCGTTTCGTACTGCGCATGAAAATGCTTTTGAACTGAAAGGCATCAAGCAAATACACATGCAATTTCCAATGGCAGTGCTTAGTCCAGAATTTAGTTTTGTTTGACATGTAAAAGCAAACCCCTCCTTTCTTGATTTTTTTCTTTTTGGTAACATAACAAAGAGATATGCCTTGAGATTCTGGTGTAAGTAGAAACACAAGTTGCTGAGCCTGATCAAATAACATTTCACAATATTTGATTTTGTCCAAGTTTTTCTTGATGGTTTGGTTCATGAGCTGGGCTGCTGATGGTTTTCATTCGTCGGCTTGAGTTTTAATATGTTAAGCCGGTGTCATTGAACTTTCATGCAAGAAAATTGACTATAAAAGATGATGCTCTAAGAGATCTGCATATCTCATTTTTTCCATTTCGATTTCCTAGTAGTTAAATTGTTTACTGCACGGCAGAAAAAGTCTAATTCGCAGTTTGCATATCTGTGTTTGTCAACTTATTGATGTTACAAGTATTGATACAGAATGCGCGAGTTCTGGGAAACAATGCTGCTGAAGACAAAGACCATCTTTTCAATGGATGTCCCTTTGTGCGAGATATTTGGAATTCTGTATCGCAGAGAAGTCGTATTAATTGAAGGGTTAGTTCTTGGAGTGCAGGGTTTCAATGGGCCAAACAGAATTTGCAGAAAAGTTCCTTCTTGTCAGTTATGCTAAGGCTTGCTCTGTGCTCTACTATCTATTATGTTTGGATGGAAAGTGACAAGAGAATTCACTCCATGATCGAATGCATGGACAAGATTTGACTTGGTGGATTACTCAGGCTGTTAAATAAGCTGCATCATGCTCTTATTCTTGATGATCAACATTTATTTACTTCAACAACATGCTATCACTGATGATCAAACTGGAGCTTTTAGACAATTCAGTTAATCCTGATGGGATTCTTCTCCTCCCAATATTCTTGAAAGGATAAAGACTTCATGCAGCAAAAATTTTAGACGCTGCCTGCTGGTTATCAACTGTGGAATGGAATCCCAAGTAGGGCTTATAATTGACCCGTAAAATTAAGATTGAAACTTTAGTTTTCTTCAACATGATTAGTTTTCTGGTTTATAGTTCTATCCCACAGCTAGATTCTGAAAATGGACAGATTTGACAGGAATGTTAGAGGAGGTCACAGTGGCTAGCAACTAGCTGGACAGATACGCTGAACCCCTGTGCCATTATGAACGACTTGACAGAAGACCTGAATTCTTTTCAATTACCTGACCCATCTGATGACAATACGGTCACCTAAAATGTCTCGTGCAGTTATTAAGATGCAGTAGTTGGTTTTTAACAAGGAAGAAAAAACAGGATCCAAGACTTCATGTCCTAAATCATTTGTCTTCCTCTTATTAGCTTTCTTTGGGATCCCAGCACTCTCTTTCAACATTCTCCTTCCCTGGACAAGTGGTGATGTTGAGACCAGCATGCTTGCATAACCTAGAAGCCCTTGTTTGTTTTCTCAACTCTTTTCCACCTTCCTTTCTTTGTTGCAAGGGTCGTTCTTTTGTCTGACTTTGGAGGACGTCCAACAAAAGCACCAATGGTTTTTCGTCATGAGCTTCTTCACCAGTCTAAACAATTTCTCCTGAAAGTTATGATGCAATGGAAAATACATAGAATGAATTTTATAACAATATTTGAGAAGGACTAAAAAAAGATCACTATTCCAAAAGACAACATGCTCTTGACTCTGTGGCTCCATACAATGTTGCATCAAGAAATTATCAATAGAGCAGCAACAATGTTTGTTCAATATCTTTGATGAGAACCAAGATAGTATAACAAGAAATGTCTACAGTAGAGCAGAGAAGGAACGACAGAAGCAAGCAGAAACTTCCAGCGAAGTCACTGCAGAAGGAATTGCAGCAGCATTAAGTCGACAACTAGAGGCGAATGAAGAGGCAGAAGCCTGCAAATTAGTTTTGAACAAGTAAGAATTCTTCATGAGTAACATCAAAAAAATGAAAATTTTAAAATGAGAAAACAAGAAAAGAAAAGAAAGAAAGAAATTACCTTCACCAACTACAGAAATGCTTTTGTTATTTCATTGCGCAGAACTGCATAGTACTTCCATTTTTATCCACTCCTCCGAAAATACTAAAAGGCATATCATTAAAATTAAAATTCATCCTATCTGATGTATCGAATACAACAACATATCCATGTCTTCATACCAGTCAAAGAGGTGGGCAGGAGATCAAGACATATGCTCTAATTTTCCCTGTCACTAGTAAAATCATATTTTAATTTTTCATCTTTAATCTAGTTCAATTAAAGGTTAGTTTTCATCTTTCAAGTAACTAAATATTTAAACATCTCCATAATTAACAGTAAGGGTAAATTCTCAAAAAAAAAAATAGTAGTGTTCCATGATACATACAAAAAAAAAAGCAAAAATGTATTTAGTTAAAGGGATAATAACAGATATATAAAATAATTTTGTTTCGCGAAAAGTTTTAGAGTGAGCTGGTGACAAGTTCATTTCTCTCCTTTATCTTTTATCTTTTCCATCTCGAAACAACAGTGAAAATGCCTTTATTTTTATGGCACCTTTTACGCTTGAATCAAAATCTACTTAATTCACTAATATAATGAGCGAGAGATATGGACAAGGAAGAAAGGTCACAAGAATAATAATGGAGTTCTCTGTTGTTATTTGGTTTTTCCTCTTTTGTTTCAGAATAGATAGATGGCATTGACTAATTTTCTTTTGCCAATTTACCACAGAATATTGCAACTATTCTGTAAGAAGCTGGAATCCATAATCTGTGACACAACAACTTCGGTAAAGGTTACAGGACCAGCAATATCAGCCTGTAAATCGTCTATGACAACGTGAGCTAGAAGCACAAACGAGCATCAGATTGGTCGTACGTGTTGGCGACATTAAGGCAAATTTGTTTCCTTTGATCACGCATATATGGAATCTTGGCGAAGTTTGTTGACTAACTAGTCCAGCCCCTGTTAACGACCTTGCCAAGCAAGTTGCCCTGCAGGAACTGGAGTAGCCGCCACACAGATTTTTCAACTATTTGATCCGGATGTCCGATCGAACCTATAAATCCAACTCCCATTGCATGCTACGTTATGATCCAGTCACTCTCATATTTGAATTAACTATCAGATAATGTTTAATCTATGCAGCTGCTCTGTTTGTCTTTCCATGTCTTTGTTACCCCCCAGAAAGCGTTCACTGATTCCGGCGGTATAAGGAAATACACAAGAAGAACAGAAAGTGAGTCTAGAAAATTATGAAACGTCACCATGTCAGCTTGTGGGGTGCCCGTGATCCTAGGATGTTGCCTTAATAATTCGAGATTCGGTTGTGACAAAAATATACAAGTGGGAGAAATGTTATTATCAAAGATGAATGGAGACAGTGGGGACTTAATTGGGATCTAGAAAGAAAGATTCTTAGGAGCACTTAGAAACAAATCACATTAAATTAGGCTATGATTGGCATTGCGGTTCTTTTGAAAATCTTTGAAGTCTTTTTTAGTTTTAAATTAATATTTTTGATATTTTGAATTGTTTTGAAGTCTAAATATTAAAAATAAATTTTAAAAAATAAAAAAATATGTATTATTTTGATATATTTTTAACACAAATAGTATTTTAAAAATAATATTTAACGTAATCTTAAACAAGCCCTAGCCATAAATAAGAGAAGAATCACTTTTGTTAGGACAATGGTTGTAATCTGTCGCTTGCCTTGTTCTTGTGTTTTCTAGTCTTATTTTTCCTCTCTTACCCCTTAATTTGTTTCCTAGTTTTAATAATTTGTTTTCCCATTTTTAATTGTTTATGGCTAACTAATAAGATGAACAGCTTATGCTTAATATGCTACTCTATTTCACCTTCTTATTAATTAAGGCTTCATTGCATGGACCTCAAAATGTTATTCACGTTCACATTTTCATCAAGGAAGCCATTTCAGTAGGGGGGGAGAAACTGTGGAAGAACATACATATATTAGTTGATGGATATAGCGATATATCCTTTATGAACCTCTGATGATTTGTTTTTGTTTTTTTTAATCATACTTTTACATTAGAACAAAGGATAATGAAGAAAGCATCCCCAAAATATAAGGTCCTACCCTACCCAATTTGTGGACTCACAATCTCAAACTATAGATTAACAAAATCCTCGCACAAGGACGATGGAGCTTCTATTAATAAAGGAAAGAAAAGATAACAAGACATCTTTTCAAAGAAACACGGCCCTCTCATGTTGCTCGTAGCTGCCTTTATGTGCAGTAACTACACCAAAAGATGATGAACAGCAGAGAGCCGGCCAATGTAATCAATTATATATGAGCTCGGTCAGATTTATGTGATCATGGAATATATATATATATATATATATATATATATATACAGTCCTACCTACCTATATATACATGCATAATGATCTGGCTATCAACTCTTAATTAGTATCTTCTTTAATAAGATGTTCTAATTGTTGTGGTAATTACGTGATCATAAAGTAATCAGGTTTCCCAGGCCCCACTCCCCCTCCAAACTTATGACTTATTTTCAAAGCTTCCAAATTAATCCCATTTTATATGTACGTTGTGAATTAATTTATCGAAAACAAAAATCAGGCAACAAAGCTTCCACTACATCTCTGGCAAGCTGAGAGAATAATTCTTCCCGAGATTTTTTATCATTTAAGCTTGCAACCCACTAGAGCTAGTTAATGTAAATGGTTAATATATAAGAACGCCATTGTCTGTAATCCTCTTGCTTTAGATACTTAACATTCTTTTGTCTGTGGACAAGAGAGACTAGCTAGAGATGTGATTTGTGAGTCTTGTATTCTCACTCTAGTTAGCCGTGAATTATTGATTTGGGAGAAGCCATTATCTTTTCTCATACCAAATTAACAGAGTCCCACAGTTGCAATCATGAGCTTTTTGGTGAGAGTTTAGACATCATAATTAGGGTTGGAAGTTTCCATCCGTGAATTCTTTTAGATGGGATCTAGCTAGGGAGTGGGTAGAGAGCAAGCTTCACCGGAACATTTAAGATATACAAGTGATGCAGCGGCAGGTTTACAATTTTCTGAAGGCAGCAAGGGCAAAATATGAATCCGTCACTTTCATCAATTATCACCTCCAGACATCATTGACCAGATTTGAAAGCAAAGACAATCCTCTTTTGTCATGATTCTGCACGCTTTTATATATATTTCTAGCACGTACAAGATCTGCAGCTGCATGTGTACATGAAGAGAAAAAAGAGCAATAAAATTGATTTGGTGGAGGTGGTTGCGTTCAATAAAAAAGGAAGGGATGGTCTATATTTACTTCACCTTTCCAAACCCTACTGTTGTAGTTTCTCCGACTGTCCATCTATATAACAGATAGTTTCTAACTATGCTCTTCAATTAATGCTTACTGTTCATATTTCAGCTCAATAATGTGAACTTAATAAATCGCCTTGCCGTAATTTGTTGTAAGTATTCTGCATGGAAGCTAGCTGTTAAGTGGTGTGTCCTCAACCCATTGATGGCACGAATGAATTCATCACGCAAGGTCCTGGCTAGAAAAATTGTGCCTTTTGACGCCCACCCATTCCCACAAAGAAAATGCAGAAACTGAAGAGAGCGCTATACATTGTACATATGACTACATTATTTAAGGATCGTTTAGGATTAAGGTCTCCAACGCCAAGAATATCAATTTAATGCCTTTTTAATCTATCCATCATGAGCCCCTCAGCGTCACCAAAAAACACCCTTTCTCATTTACTTGCGTGGGGTTTGGAGTGGATAGCCCCTCCCCTCCATTCAAGCTGAGAGTGAATGAGAAATGCCGGGTAAGGAATGTGTGGTGATAAGATAACCTCAAGCCCAGCAGATCACAGTCATTGTTCTTCTGTCTGGCTTCAAATAGTTCATGGAATAACACTTGAGAGGAGTCATTATTGTTTCATTGAATTATAAAGAAAAATGGGGGGGGGAGCAAGGAAGGAACTCGAAAGAATTAGGAATGTGGGACATTGCTGCGGTGTAGTCATTATCTGTACGAAGACTAATAAGTTTGGTCCATGCAATACTTGTAGTAAAACTTTTCTCATGAGGTTTCAACATGCAACTCATGACACGCACTTTGAATTGAAAGATGCGGCCCTTTTAAAACCCGAAACTCTCTGGAAGTTGCAAGGTATATTACAGACAACAGAGGAGCGAGGGAAAGGAACTGATAAATTGATAGTGCAGGTACACGATATATTAAAGCATTCTGTTGTATTAATTAGAACAGTATCCAGTATGAGAGGCGAGGCCCATGACTTTCCTGTGTAATTAATTGCCTCTGTAGCCAATGGTGCAGTAAGTAGTCCCCACAGGCCACACCTCACCGACTATTTTTTATTATTTCTTGTGTAGAGGCAGAAGGGCAGTTAGAGTCATGGAAAATAGAAAAGCAGAGGAAGGCTTTGCCTCCAGGCTTGCACTTGTGACTTCTGTCCAAATGGGCAAGGCATCCTTCCGAAGACTGTATGTACAATGCATGCAACCTGCAGTGGCAGAGTTGTGAGTATCAAGTTAGAGAAGAGTAGACAGTAGGTGAGATAAAACATCACATTAGCTATCTGAATCTGTACATTAAAGTAGCCTTGTTTGGAGTTGATTAGTTTAAGGCAAGGATGTTAATTCCATCCTGTTTCATTTAGAATTGTTGAAATATTATATATTAATTTAAAAATCAGAATAAAATAGATTAATTTTCGTTTTATTTTAAACCTAGATTTGCTCTAGATTTTTTATCTAAATTTTAATTAAAATATTCTAATTTTATTTTAAATGTTCCGTTCCAATCTTGAAAAGATATTAAATCAAATTAAACTTGGTTTAATTTGATTAATTAAATCATCCCAAGTTTTTTTTTAATTATTATTTTTTATAATAATAATATTAATTTTTTAAAATTAAATTTATCAATAATATATATAATTTATAATCATGTTTATATTTTTTAGAAATTTGAGCAAGAGATGTTTTAAATTTTATTAACCTTAATTACATTGATAAAATATTTGTTTTAAAATATTTTATTTTTATAATATTTTAATATTTTATTTAAGTTGAATTATTTCAAGTTAAAATTTTATTTAATTTTGACTATTTAAAAATATTTTAAAATTTAAAATTATATTTATNATTATATAATTTATAATTAATTTATTTTAAATTTCAATTATGTTTGTTATATATATATATATAGTATAATCTCGAAAGCTGAAATATTCTGAAATTAAGATATTTTATTTCAATTAAAAAACGAAATACTTGCTGAAACGGATTTGATATCCTTGCTTGAAGGCATGAGGTTGATTATGTAATTGTCCTTAATAAGTCAAATTCACTCTCTCTCTCTCTCTCTCTCTCTCTCTCTCTCTCTCTCTCTCTCTTCCACTTTCTCGTCACACTCTCTCTCTTTTTACTGTTACACAGACCAAAGTTTCTCGCTTTTTTATTTTCTCCTTGCTTCTCCTGTTCTTTCGCTTTTGCCCATTTTATTCAAAAACCAAAAATTTGCCTTGTTTTCTACTCTTCAACAAAACAAATACTAGTTCTATACTCACTTCTGTTTATTTTGTCTTTGAGTAAACTCAAAGCTTAAAGCTGCTGCTTCTACCCTCTTAAACGCTCTGCTAATCTTGGCCTAAGAATGCTCTACCATTAGTTGGGGGTGGAAGCAAATCCTCGAAGCTTGTGAATTCCTATGTTGGTAGCTCATTTTCCAAAGATTACCCATTTCAGCTAATTAGAACATTCATACCGGATCTAAAGCTTCTCTCTTTGCAGATTCTTGATGTTCTGAAAATGAGTTTTTTCGGTTGGTTGGTTCTTTGGAGATTTCAGTTATAATACCTCCATGTATAGAGAGGGAGAGAGGGAGGTGTAGCAGTGCCAGCTACTGGGTTCAACCATCAAGGCATTTTTTTATGCATGCTTCTTCTTTTTCCCAGGTCCACAAACTTACCCTGTAATTCATTAGTCTTCTATTTCATTAGTTAAGCTCTTCAAAGTCTCAAAGTTTGCATGCATTATCTACTGTTATACATTTTGGGCTTCTTTTTAAGCTTCTAGATCTGTTTCAATATGAATATTGTCTGTTGATTCTCATAAGAAAGTTCGATTTCTTGGATTTTCAAGTGAGTTTGTTGTAATGTTTGTGTTACTTCGGTTACTTTTTAGGCTTGGCTAGTTTCGACTTGTTTTCCTTTCTTTTCAGTGCAAAGAATGTACCTTTAGTTGTTCAACAACTCTAGCTGACATTACTTCAAATTGCTTAATTTCCCCTTTTCTGGTAAAGCTTAGCACACTTTCAGGTTTCTCCATGTCTTCTTTATCTCTTCAACTTGAACAGTTCACTTTTTTTGTGTCCTTAAAGCAGAATTTGAATAGGTTCATCCTTCCAAATGCTTGTGATTTAGGATCTTGCTGGGTTATTTCTGGTATAGAACCAAACATGGTTGTCTTTGTTTTCTTTTTTATTTTGTTTTCTTTAATTAATGTGAGTGTAATTTGCTTTATTTGGTGCTCTTTGATGAGTAAAATGATCTTTCATTTCTCACCTTGTTGTTTTTTTATTTTTTTCCTTTGGGTATTGAATCTCTCTATGCCCTTTCGCCATCACTATAAAGAATAAGCATTTCATTTAGGGAGCCCTGGAATGTAATGGAAGGGTATTGTTCTTTTTCTTGCTTTATTCGTTTTGTGATATCTTTTGCCCCTTGCTTTTGGATAATGATTACCTTTTCTAATTGTTTTTATCGTTTCTTAAGATACTGGATAAAAGTAAGGAGGAGTAGAGAAATATTTCTTAACTTTTCTGGGAAGGAAAGTTGAGAGAAGAATCAGTCGATAGCTTTTTAATTATAGATCTTTAAATCTCTTAATTGTTGAAGTACCGGACACACTTGCCCCTGTTTTGGGTGCTTTGCAGAGAAGACTGCAGTAATCATTATTGTTTATGCGTTGGAAGACTAAAAAACTTTTCATTTTTTAAATTTAAGCTTACCAACAACTCGTGTAGATCTCATTTGATAGACATATAGCGGGTTGAAATGCTCCTTATATGAGAAATTGCTATGCCATGACTAGTGTATTTCAGAAATGAGAATGTTCATCTATTTTGCTATAATTAGCTTGTAACAGAGATCCATATGTTCTTTTCATGAATTGCCTTATGTGCTGGCCGTCTAATGTTGTTTTTTCGTTTCTGTGCTGAAACAGAGGAACAGCAATACCTGAAGGGCATACATTTTCATATAGCAAGTCTAAATCAATTCCCCCATGAAGTTCTTCCGGGCTTCAGTTATTCATTTATTCATCATCCTAACCATCATTTTTCCCTTTGCTATTTCTGACCTGAAGTCAGATAAGCAAGCTCTTCTTGACTTCGCTGCTGCTGTACCCCATTCAAGGAAGCTCAACTGGAACCCTGCTTCATTGGTCTGCAAGTCTTGGGTGGGTGTCACTTGCAATTCGAATGGCACTCGTGTGGTTGAATTACGACTCCCTGGAGTAGGACTTTTGGGTCATATCCCACCACACACCCTTGGTAAACTAGATGCCCTCAATACTCTCAGCCTCCGATCCAATGTCCTCAAAGGTGACCTTCCTTCTGATATTACCTCTCTTCCATCACTCCAGAACCTCTTCCTCCAACATAATAACTTTTCTGGTGGTGTTCCAACCTCCTTTTCCTTGAAGCTCAATGTACTAGATCTCTCATTCAATTCTTTCACAGGCAACATTCCCCAAACAATAGCAAATTTAACACAACTTACTGGATTAAGCCTCCAAAATAATGCTCTTTCTGGACCCATACCTGATCTCAACCACACTAGGATCAAGCATTTGAATTTAAGCTACAACCATCTTAATGGATCAATTCCAGTGTCTCTTCAAAAGTTCCCTAATTCATCCTTCATTGGAAACTCTCTCTTATGTGGACCACCTCTTAGTCCTTGCTCCATAGTCCTTCCTCCTCCCCCATCTCCTGCTTACATCCCCCCACCAGCAACTCCACATAAGCGAAGCTCAAAAGTGAAACTGACAAAGGGAGCAATCATTGCCATTGCCGTGGGAGGGTCTGCTGTGCTGTTTCTTGTTGTTTTAATCATCTTGTGCTGCTGTTTGAAGAAAAAAGATAATGAAGGCACTGATGTGTCGAAAGGGAAAGCAGTTAGCAGTGGCAGGGGTGAGAAGCCCAAAGAGGATTTTGGAAGTGGGGTTCAAGAACCTGAGAAAAACAAGCTGGTATTCTTTGAAGGCTGCTCTTACAATTTTGATCTCGAGGATTTATTAAGAGCTTCAGCTGAAGTTTTAGGAAAGGGTAGTTATGGTACAGCTTATAAGGCTGTCTTGGAGGAATCAACTACAGTGGTGGTGAAAAGGTTGAAAGAAGTGGTGGTGGGAAAGAGAGACTTTGAGCAGCAGATGGAGATTGTGGGGAGAGTTGGGCAGCACTCAAATGTTGTGCCCCTTCGTGCTTATTATTACTCAAAGGATGAGAGGCTTCTAGTGTATGACTATATCCCAGGTGGCAGCTTATCCACGCTTTTGCATGGTATGTCTTCAGTTCTATTAATGATGCTTAGAGTTTGCTTTAGAAACTGATGAAGGATGCTTTCAGTTATTTTTATTTTACACTACAAGAACACTAGTATGACCAGAATGCTGATAATACTGTGAAGCCTTTTGCACATTGCCACTGACGTTTACCAAATTTACTTTCCTCAGTATTTCCCATCTGCTTTGGGAAAATAAAAACCATTTTCTGATATCCTACATGGAGGATTAGCACGGTAATCTTGTATCATGCCAAAGAATAGCACTATCAATTTCCTCGCATTTCTCGATCAATGTTCTTAGACAAGTAGTCCATGTTCCTAGGAGAGATGATTCTTGCCACCCACACATACAAGGACTAAACAATTAGTGTTAGAAGATCATCTTCCATGGCATTCATCAACCTATAGTCCTTGACACTTTGGCATGGAATTTAAAACCACTGCTTTACTAATATCCTAAACTCTATTCAAATTTGACGACAGCAAACAGGGGAGCTGGCAGAACTCCACTAGATTGGGACTCTAGGGTTAAGATTGCCCTTGGTACTGCACGGGGAATTTCCCACCTTCATTCTGCTGGTGGTCCAAAGTTTACTCATGGAAATATCAAGTCGTCAAATGTCCTCCTTAGCCAAGATCATGATGGTTGCATCTCTGATTTTGGCCTGACCCCTCTTATGAATGTCCCTGCTTCTTCATCTCGGAGTGCTGGATATCGTGCTCCTGAGGTGATTGAAACCAGTAAGCACTCTCATAAATCAGATGTCTACAGCTTTGGTGTCATCCTTCTCGAGATGCTGACTGGGAAAGCTCCAATCCTATCACCAAGGCGTGATGACATGGTTGATCTCCCAAGATGGGTCCAATCAGTTGTAAGAGAGGAGTGGACAGCTGAGGTTTTCGATGTTGAACTGATGAGATACCAAAACATTGAAGAAGAAATGGTGCAGATGTTGCAAATTGGGATGACCTGTGTAGCAAAGGTGCCAGACATGCGACCTAACATGGAAGAAGTTGTTCGTATGATTGAAGAAATCCGGCAATCTGACTCAGAGAACCGGCCATCATCTGAAGGGAATAAGTCCAAGGACTCAAATGTGCATACCCCATGATTGACTAAATTGTTGCTGCTTGATTTTAAGATCAAGATTCATAAAGTGCTACGAGCACCTGCCTTGTAAGGTTTCTCGTGCATTTATTCAAAGCTTATGTGTATGTGCAGCATCATAGAGTGTGAATTTGTCTCAAATTTTTTTCTTCTTCTTTTTTCAGATATGTAGCAGTGCTTTGATTTTTAATTTTTAAGTCTGATTAGCTGGAAACTTCTTGATTTGTTGTAAAACTTCATTCAAAAATTGTGAATGAATTGATGAGACTTTGAATCAAGAACACTCCATTTTTTTCTGCCTTTGCTGTTGAAGGTACTGTATGTTTCTTGTCATTACAGCAGCATCTTAGATTCTTATCCCTCTTCAGGGGAAATGACACTTGCCAGGGTTCTGTTCTGGTTTGCCCTAGGAAATCATGATTCGCTCTGAGCCAAAGCATGATAAGATCAGTTTTTGACTGCATGAGATTATCGGCACCTAATATGTATGACATGCGATTCTAATTTTAGTCAAGGACATTGATTTACGAGGATTTTGTTTTATTTTATTTTATTGTTGAAAAAAGGGCATGAATATGGTTTCTAGGGTCCAAAATGGTGGACATTGATTTTCTGGCAACCAGAAACAACTCTAGTTAAAGAAAAGGACAGCCGATGGATGACACATCATCTGCGCATGTTGGCGACACATCATCCGTGTAATGTTTTTTTAAAAAAAAAAAACATAAAATGCTCCCCATGAAACAGGTGCTTGGCCTAACACAAACTAAACGGGCATTGCTCTTTTAGACGGAGGAGGAGGAGGAGCATCCCTAGAAATGGCTAATTCTGATGTGAGCAGTTATGGCTCATCAGTTCCACCTTGCACCCTCCTCCTTCCAGTTTTCTTCGCATATGAACTGTAAGAACCCACAGAGCTGGTTCACGTGTCGTTTTTCTTCCTCTGATATATACATCCCTTATGAGTAGTATCTGAACGAAAGGAGAGAAGAAAGCACAGTTTAAGATGTTTTGTATGTTGTGCATGGATGATCCTGGGAATACCTGCGCTTGCTATCATCGTGCTTTCTCTTTGTGTTTCTGATGAATTCGTGAAAGAACTTCACGCAAAAATTTGGCTTTTTATGGTTTGCTGCAAAACTGGGCAGAATATGTGTTAGAGAGTGCCTCGAAAAATAGACTCTGTATCTAGAGATTCTGTGTAGCCTGAGAGTACGTGTCCTTAAAAAGTTAGCCATTTGCCTCTGTTTGTGACATTGGGTGTATTTATTTAAATACCTTTAATATTTTTTAAGTTTTATTTATAGTGTGATAATAATTATTTTTAAAAATTATATTTTTATAAAATATATTAAAATAATATTTTTAATAATTACACAATTTAAAAATAAAAAATAATTTAAAGTAAAGAAATAATTTCTTATAATGTTATTTTATTTTCAAAAAAATATTTTTAAAATTAACCCATTAAAATAATTAAAAAAATATATATTTTTTTTAAAATATATTATTTAAAAAAAATAAGAAAACGCAGTCTGAACCGAAAAAACAAAAGGCCCAAAGGTAAAATCTTTCCCCTCAGCTGTCCTTGGATTCCAAAAATCTTCTCTTGGGTAATTACTACCTCTCCCTTTTTTTGTATTTACTTATAGAGCGCTACCCGTTTGCTCATCTGGATTGTCTTTGTTTCCTTATTTTGATGTTTATCGGTGGTTCAGTCAGTCAAAATTTGATTTTTGGCTTCTGATTCTATGGGCATCTTGAAAGAGCTCAAGTACTTGCAGAAAGATCCACCTACCTCTCGCAGTGCTGGTATGCTTCCTATTCTTTTCTCTTTTCCCTTAAAAAGAATATCATCTTTGAAGCTATTTTCTCTTTATTATTAAATTATTTGCTGACCCTTTTGCACATGAGAGCTGATTTTTTGTATACTTGTAGAATTTGATGGAAAAGTCTCGATCTTTTTGGCCCGTTCACTTGTTTTTTGACTTTATAAATGGTTGGAATTTTATGTCCAGTAGATGAGGACATGTTCCATTGGCAAGCAACAATTATGGGACCTGCTGGAGGTGTCTTTTTAGTTTCTATTCATTTCCCTCCTGATTATCCTTTTAAACGCCCTGAGGTATATCATTTTTTCTGTGCCTCTTTGTTTTTTTTATTCTTTTTTCTTGTTTTTTTTTTTTTTTTGGTAAGAAGCACCCTTGAGAGTTAAGTATCTATATAACAAGTATTGGGTTTCCTTGTCATCGAGAGAAGGAAAGAGAAATATTGTTTTCTCGTACCTTCATTAAAACTCTGGAAAACTATTTATTGCTGATATTTGTTGAAGGGTTGAAATTTGCTCCTGCATTAGTTGTAGGTTTCAAAAATTAAAATGAAAGGTATTAATGGAAATGATATTGTGAAAGTTCATATCAGTGCTTGTGGTGGGCATTAATGTCTGATAATGTTATGTGCTTTCTATATGCAAACAATTGACCGTAAGTTTCTGTGTTTAGTTGAAATTTAGAAAAAGTTACATAGGAGATGTAGCTACTAATCTGAATAAGATCAGAGGGCAGCACAGAAGTAGGAAGGGCTTTCTAGATAGTTCTTATAATCCTGGATGCTATAGCCAAGCTTTATATATTGTGCTGAACTTCAAGCCCTAAAGAGCTATTATATTGGAGAGCAGCTCAATACCACTCAGAGATTGCATGAAATAGAGTTGCTATCAAATATCAATTACACAAGCCTTAAATATTATAGGGTGGCATTATTGTTGGAATTTGAATCAATGTAGGCAGTATTTAGATGAGTAGAAGTGCTGTGCTTTCATGTTCTACATTTATTGGTTGTTAGGTATTAATTGAGATATTTTAGACCAATGATACATTGGATAACAATGTTCTATCCACTTAACTAGAATTACAAAAACTAATAAAAAGTTTTGTTCAATCATGATAGAATGGCAGAAATAACATGTAGCCTAATCCCATTTAGTTTGGACCAAAGGCTTGCTTAACTTGATTTGCACAGTGAGTTCATGTATTGTATCGTCAATATCTTGTGTTTTGTAGAAGTTGATTATACTTTCTGGATTATATGCCTCAGGTTGCATTGAGGACATAAAGTCTTCCACCCAAACATTAACAGCAATGGAAGCATATGTCTGGATATTCTTAAAGAGCAGTGGAACCCAGCACTAACCATTTCCAAGGTTTGATATGATCATTTCCCTTTTGACTTATCTATTCAGCCATTTGCTGATGTTGAAACTCTTCTTAATCTGTTTACTTGTTTTGTGTTCCATGTGCATAGATCAAATGTTTAGAATGATAGCCGAGACATCAAAATACCTTGTTCATTGTTACCCATTGGTAATTACCATCTGGCTCTTTGATTTATGCTGAAAGTATAAACATAATATGCACAATTACACAAATGTGAATTTAAACAGAACTTGTACCTAGTTTAGGATTTAAGGTGTGTAACAGTGAGGTGAGGGTGGATGGAACACTATTGTGAGGTCCTGAAGGTTCCACATTTATGCAAGAGTTTGTGCCATCAATATGAAGGAACTTGTGGTGATCATTGGTTATGAACAGAAAAGAATATGGTAGTAACCATTAATGATAAGGTCTTGGAAGGCCTGCTAGCCATTTTCTTATATGTATAAAAGAATGCAATTGATCATGTCTTGGACTGCATCTGAACACTATAACGAGCAGATCTTCCCCTATTTTCAATGTTCATTTTCCCTTTGGTGATTAGAGTGAATATCATGGTGCTACTAATTTCATGCACTGACGACTTTAGCTTTTGCTTTCTGATATCTATGGAGTATGTTAATTGTGAATTATACTAGCATTTTTATTAGGCCTTCACGAATTTGAGATATAGACTTGGAATATTGTGGTGTACATCTGTTTCTCTAACACTCACCGGTGTGAACTTGTTATTGATTGATGTGGATATGGTGATCTGTTACTTTCCTACTTTTCTGAATAGGTATTTGTCCAGCCCCTATTTCCTTGTCTTGAAACCAAGGTGAAGAATAATTGTAGGACTTTGGTAGCAAATATGGATTTCTTGTAAGAAAATATAATGTAACAGAGAATAGGATTGGAGAGGAAGATTCTTCATGACTTGTTTCTCTTATGCAATTTACTGTTGGTTATGTAGGATAATTCATGCCTGAAACACCCAGCATTTGGGCTTTGCGTGGTGACTTTATTTGGCAGAATTTTATGTTATTTGTGCTTGCGATATTTATTATATTGATTTTGTCTGCATCAGTTGGTATCAAAGCTCTATATCAATTGATATCAAAGCTCAACTATTCCTGGTGGTCGTTATTGGTTGAATAACTATTGCTGCAAAAGATCGCAAGACAGGACATGCTAGGATCGGATGAGGAGGTTTTCTCTCAAGAAAAAGATGTTCATGAACCTGTGATGGAAGACATGCAAAGAAAAATTATAAAAACAACTTGTTGACTGGCAGTGGTAAAGTTTCAAAGGTAAGTTGAATAATTATCCCATCAATTAACAAAGATGAAGAAAAAACTAGAAGTTCTTGAGAGAGTGATCACAAATCTATGGTTAATTAACTCATTTTAGAAGCATGAGCAAATAAGATAGTTTTTTTATTGGGATGAGTATCATGGAGATTTTGATGAGCCCATTTATGATGAGATAAATATGGATTGGTATCTTTGATAATGATAGCATAAACAATAACAATGATGCTGTCATCAATAGTGTCCTCATTGGTATGTTAGTGGTTAAGTGTAAATACAACATGGAAGGTGTTTAACAAAAAAAAATTGTTGATTTGATTAAAAGTTTATTATTATCACAAATATAGATTTGTTCAAGGATTGTAAGACTACAACATATGTTGAGAAAACAAGTTTGAGATTTGTTGTTCATTACTCTAGAAGTTAGTTGAAGAGAAATCATTTATCAATCGATGTTTCTTATGCAAAATTTAACTTGAATGGATTGAAGTTAAACATCAAAAATTAGTATGAACTTGAAGTGAAGAAAGAAAAGAGGTTGATAAACCTTGATTGGACATCTACATGCCTCGAGAACGAGTTTTTCCAATCTGAAGAGACTGATGTAAGGGGTTTTGAGGGGAATATATTTTGTTTCCTTAGTTATTTTCATTCTATTTTGATTGGGAATCATTTTTTTTCTTATTTATTTTTTTCTTATTTAGTTTAGTCCTAGGACAATGATAAATAGGATTGTTTAATTTGTATTTAAAAAGACTACTTAGATAGAATTGTATAGCAATACAATTTCAAATTAGGGTTTTTATATAATGATTCTATTTAGCAGAATTTTGTGTGTTGCTTATATTTGCAATCCTTTAACTGCAGACTCAGAGTTGGGAAGAAACTGGTCTGCTAGGTCTCTGAATATCGACTATTTGAAAGCGTAGAAGGGGGGAAGGGAACGTGATGTAATATTGCCCTGTTGTTAGAATTGTCATCTTGTTTATTTGTTATTTAAATACTCTCATTAGCTGTTGAATGCTAGGAGTGCTGATCCTGGTATACTTGTGCTTTTAGCAATTTGGACAGATACAGGCATAACCGTCATTAAAGCATTAATGTCCTCATAATTTGCCGTTTTATGGATCTAATTACTGTGCGCACATCTATGACTATCGAAGCCATTGACCCAGTATGTTGTGCTTCAATATGATATGTTTCACAACCAGTATCGTCTTGCTCCGCAAAGAATGGTAACCCTAGTTTTGGTTCTGGTTCTGGTTCGTGCAAGCCATATCTCTTTTTCCATGCGCCAACAAATTTTGGTAAATTAATTGATAACTTGAAAGAAAAGAGATGCCTATGAGAATTACAAGATGGTGAACTCAAAGGGATCCCTTCTCGCGAAAAAAAGCAACTAAACTGTGATGTGGACTCGAGGCCACCGTTGAAAATGCCTTGGCATGGTTCCTCGATATCTCTGCTTGTTTGGGGTTGATGATAGTCAAGGATAATACATAGCACAATCCAAGTATATAAATATATATATATAGGATTAGACTGGTAGCTTATCTAGATATTGGCTTGTTTAACAAATGGAATACAAATTATTTGTTTGAAAAAAAAAATGGAAACGTGATTGCGATGGGTTAACCACGGTAGGATTAAAGCTTAACGGAATCTTGTCATCTCGTTGTGACAGCACCAGGCTAGGTGGAAAGCATGTTCTTCGAATTTAAGCTATGATACTGTTCTTGACTTCACAATTCAATGACATTAATTTGTGAGGTGCGTGTTCTTATTACAAGTAGGAGGTAGGGCATGAGATAATGGAATCCCCCAAATCATTTGACGTTGTTGAAAACCTAAGATATACTGTTTAAGAGTAAAAGGCATCGCCTCATCACCTGTCAACAAGCAATGAGGGCCTCCCTGCTGCAACCTCTAATGCATAATATTACATGATTGCTCCACACATGCATGCTGTCTACTTGGGCTTGTACCCATCATCCCTTGCTTCCTCTCCAAGCGAATGAAAACCTCCCACAACTTCACTAGCATTAACTCTCAACGTTAATTTGGTTTAATCATAAACTGAAAACGATGGAATGATCAGTTGATTCTATCATTAATCTATTGCTTTCAAAGCATCGATCTTTTTATGCCTTTACATACCCTACTTCGAAACAGAGGTCAATTGATGAAATAATTACATCATAATCAAAACACCAGAGAGATTAAGCATTTTCTATGTAGTGAAGAGAGGTTATACAAATTACTAACAAAAACAAAAATCCATGCTTGAATTAATATGGTGGTTGAGAAATGTCTGATGAAACCCAAATATCACAGGCACAAGGATCTTGTCGTTAACAAATTGTAATGTTATACGTTTCTCTTCTTAAAAGATGTTGAATTCAAAATCTTATTCTTTGATATGTAAGTTGACGTGGATATACAGCTAACAAGCTCATGATATGTGGAAGAAGATACTCCTCCTAACAAGAAGGGTGGTTGTGACTTTCTTCTTGCTTGAAATGGCAGCGCATGCATTTATTCATCGTACTAGCGCATGTTTTCTTCATCTCTATATATGGATCCCCCTCCGCCACGGAAAAGAGGTCGATTCGGTTATAATGATGAGCTATCCATCCATCTCAAAAGTTTTTGGGTCACCATTTTCACGGCGCAGACAAAGTAATTTCTTAATATACAATGGAGGAGTAATTTTACGGGGAAGATTAGTCAGCTTCTTACTTCGATAGTAGCTGCCACCTAGCAAGCTAGCTACTAGCTTTCATTCTCCCACCCCGATCTTCTTATGCGTGCACAGTACATGGAAACTTCCCTAAGAAAGACTGCCACCGAAAAGTGGAGGCGACCTCATAATAAATTAACTACCATAGCCGCTACCATTGTAAAAGAGCGAAATTGGAATGGGGTACAGGCCTGAGCCAGAGAAATTGACATGCCAGGAATAGCCATTTTGACGCGTCAGGAGAGGCAGCTGGAAAATATTTTTTTAATTTTTCTTTCTTTAAACCAATTTTTTCTATAATTTTTTAATTATTTTAATGTGATAGTATCATAGATAAATTTTAAAAAATTAAAAAAAATCAAAAAAACAACCATTATAATCAGAAAATATCGCACCTAAGCTGAGCTAGTAGGAATTCAAGTGTCCTTCCGTGCATTACACGCCCACACACACACACACACACACACAAACACACACGTACGCACATGCCTATATCTTACTCCGCAGATCTCTCTCCAAATCAGTCACCCTTTTCAATGGCTACTCTCTCTCTCTCTCTCTCTCTCTCACTCACTCACACACACACACACACACACACAGAGTGAGTGAAGATCACTGAACTGCAGCAAGACACAAGTCTTTTTCTAGTTTCCCGCCAAAAGCTTTCCACCCTTAATTTGCAGCTTCAAGCTACCTAACTTCTTGATCAAACCCGGAGTTGCTGGTGTCACTTTGTCACCTTCTTCTAACTCCTCGAAGCGCAAGCTATAGCTTCTCTTTTTGTCTCTATATTTGTCACTAGCTACTTATATAATCCCTCCAACTCTGGAGATCCAATTAAGCTTAGTATAAAGTACTTCCTTCAGTTTTTTCCTTCCAAGAAACCAATTAGAATCTTCATCGTTGATCACCCAATTAAATTAAGCTAGCTAGACCCTACCTGAGCTGGTCAGTACATGGCTTTGCCGCTATGTCTTGACCCACTTCTTAATTGAATGCAAAAACCAATCCTGTGCCCCCCACCATGCATCTTCTATTCCTCGATGAATTACAACCCATGTTTACCTCCGACGCCACCATGTCCGTTCAACCAAAAGTCAAATTTACTGAACATGTATTCATCAATAGTAAGCTCATCGAGAACCAGCAGCTGCATCCTTCTTCAAGAACCCACCAAAGACTTGTTAGAATCATCCATACCGATCCTGATGCCACTGATTCCTCCAGCGATGAAGAAGAGGGAGAACAAGAGAGGAAGTTTGTCAAGAGAGTGAAGAGACAAGTGAGTGAAATAAGCTTGTTAGAGCTGGAAACAACAGCACCAGCAGCTCCTTCTTCCACAACTTCAAATGATGGTCAAGAACCAAGAAGAAAGAGACCTTCTTCAAGATTACCGGTACCAGACGTATCTCGTCAGAAAAAGTTCAGGGGTGTCCGTCAGAGACCCTGGGGAAAGTGGTCCGCCGAGATCCGTGACCCGACTCGACGGAAACGGGTCTGGCTCGGCACTTTTGACACTGCAGAGGAAGCTGCTACAGTATATGATCGAGCTGCACTGAAACTAAAAGGACCCGACGCGGTTACCAACTTTCCTACTAACTCCGTTATAACGGAGAAAGCTCACGTTAACTCCGGTTCAAGTGATGTGAAGTGTGTATCGCAGGAGTCGCCGTCTGTCAGGGGTCCTGCTAACGTTATGGCATCACCCCCATTAGTCCTCCGTTATGTAGATTGGACACCGTCTGACCTCGTTTTAACGGAGAAGGCTAAGGTTGTTGACGGTCAGCGCGAGTCATGTGAGTCGCCGTTAAGTGGTGTTCACGATATGTCATCACCGACGTCTGTTCTCCCATACGAAGAGTTATCGCCGTTTGATTGTTTGGGTTACGGAGACGTTGACGCTTTTGGGTTCGAAATTGACGTGCCGTTAAGTTTGCCAAATTCTATGTTGTCGGGGAATTTCTTTGACAAGGAAGAATTCGTTGACCTCGATGATTTCTTGGTGGATGCCATCTGTTAAAAACATATCCTCAATTTTGTGAAAGTTTGGGGAGTCTTTTGTAATTTGATACAACCCTATCGTGATGTGGCATACCATGATTCGAAAGGGCGCCTGATATAGAGTAGGAATACCTAAAGCGTCCCTTTATTTTTTATGTTAAGTTTTTGGTTTGATTAGTCAAACTACGGAGTTTAAGTATATAGTGGAGTATTAATGAGTCCATATTTAGTGAATTATATGGCGATTTTGTCACTTCCTGTTGTTATTAAGGATTTTTGTGTACTCAAGATTAATAATTTATACTATTATTATTTGTTTAATTCTAGGTTATATTATAATTTTTCATTTTGTATTTTAGTCTTTTCAAATAAAAAAAAAAGATAAGATTTATTAAATTTTTTAGTCAAGGCTAGTTAGTGTGGTGTATATGTTTTTATAAAATCATTTTTCAATTAAAAATAGATTAAAAATTAAAAAAATTAAAAATAATTTAAATATATTAAAATGATATATTTTAGTTTTTCATTTTGTATTTTAATATATTTTAAAATACTAGCACAGATATAAAACCCACAACCGTAAAACATACCCAAAACTTATATTTTGATTAGATCATCAAGTTTTGATAAATAATGATAAATCTTTGATTAAATCCATAAAAATTTTAGCTTCAAACCAAATAAATATCCCCTAAAAATCAACCAAAGACAAAAAAAAGAGAAAAAGATGAGAAAGAAAGGAGAAAAAGCTTATTCTTGGAATTCATTAGTAATCAAGTTTATTATTCGGCATCTAAAAGTTCAAATGATAAGTTAAAGTTTCAGAAAAGATTGGATTTTCAAAGAAAAAGGAATAATAATTATTCTAACTTCTAAAAAGGTGTAATCCTTCACTACCCTAGCAAATTATATCTACAAGGTACATCTCTAACTAATTTTATATGTTTAAAGATATTTTTAATTTTCCTTTAATATAATGATGTTCTTTAGTTTGATTCCAATTAGTATATAAAATATTTGTTATTACTGGTTAAATTTTGCTTGGAGTTGTTGTTGATGTTATTGCATGCCAAGATAATATATTTGTGATTGATTTTAATAAAATAAAATGGTTATATAGTTTGCTAAATAAAGCAATAGGTCTTTGATGTCTTTTTAGGGCTTGTTGATGAATGTTATAGATTCCTGGTATTTGTTTAAACTATGTTAAGTGTCAAGATGTTAATTTCAAATCCAAATCACATAAATATATATAGCTTGTTTTAATAGTTTTGAAAATTAGAACCTCTTGCATGATTTGAATATTTTAATGTCATTTGTTATTTTTTTTATTCAAATATACTTATTTATGGTAGTGTGACTTGATAAAATGAAGAAAACATGTTTTAAAAAAAATCAATTTTAAAGGCTTAATAGTGGTTGGGTTTATTTTTCTTCATAGTGGTTTAGTTTAAGACAATGTTTTTCATGTTCTTAATAAGAATATTATCTTAGCCATATAATTTGAACCAATTTTGGTTCAATTCTTTAGATTAAACTATTCAGAAAACTTAACTAATAAATAATCTATGATTTGTTTGCATAAATATCAAGTTTCTAAGAGATTTTGATCTTAAATCCATTTTGATATAATAGTATTGTTTCTTTGATAATCGAAGTGAATTAATGTTATACCATAGATCCTTCCATGATTTTTAACATGTTTATATCTTTGTTTGATTGTATTTTATTTGATTTGGGATCCATGTTACTGGGTTTGCCTTAGATGTTCTTCGTGTTCTTGATTTTTTTGTGTTTGATCTATTTTTTGTTAATATTTTAGTGTTTTCATGTTGTTTTTATACTTGATGCGTTTTAAGTTTTAGTTTCAATTTTCGTTTAGTTTTTTGGTTGAACCAGTTTTGTCGTTTAGTTTATGGTTGAACTAAAAATTTTGAGTCCATCCGATCAAGTCAAAAGGTTAAGACCCCATTCAGCTAACAATGATTTTTCTAAAAGTTTTTTAGCTTAAAAGTGTGTTTGGCAAACATCCTCTTAAGTCTATTTTGATAGTTTTAATTTTAAAAAAAATATGATTTTGTCAAACAACGCCTAAAAAAATATAAATAAATAAATAAGATTTTCTTTCCTTGCATATGGTCAAAAATCCTTAAAATTATTTGAGTATTCAAAAAAAATCTAAATAATTTGGCATATATTTGTTTTTAAAAAAATAAAAAAGATATTGTAAAGATTTTACAATAAGATTGTAAAATTTTAAAGGATTTTGGCCTAAATTTAAAAAATACAAAAAAATCATTTTTGCCTAGAAGAATGTTATTCACCTATAATATAAATATTAAAAAAAATCATATATATATATATATGATTTGTTTATTACATTTAAGGTCCCTCACCTTACAATCAAAATCGTCGAAACCATACTTTAATATTAGATCTTTACTTAGGATGCTTGAAAACCTGACTCCATTAAAATAATAGAATCTTCATCGACGATTTAAATGTCAATGTTATTACTCTGACAACCTTAATATTTGTGAATCTGAAATTAAATAAAATATTAATTAGTTGTTCATAAATTATGTTATAAGTAAAAAAAAAAAAACTAAAACTTAAAGAAACTCATATTGAAAGGTCATCCTTCCATTGTGCCTGGTACTTACGAGTGAAATAACCTAACTGTAAAGGCACATCCCCTTTGCGTTGTGAAACTATACTAAAAAAGGCAGCATCACAAGCAGGTGTAAGTGCCTCTTCGCGATCAGCAGTTAAAGATAAGTCATCCTTGTTACTAAAAAAACTAGTTGCAACCATTTGCTAATGACATTTTGTTAATTTTATTTTATGCATCAATATAAATTTATACAAATAAATATATAATTAACTTTGATTATTTAAAAAAAATTGGCAGCACATTCCTTATATTAGAGACTACCCATAGTTTTTAATCCTACAAATCTTACAAGTATAGACATACTAGTTTTCCATGCGGGCTTCAACCAAAAACCATTCCATAAGCTCAGAAATCATTGATAGTTTATATCAAAGTCACTCTCATAACAAAATTATATTTCCTAAGATATCATAAGTCAAAGCTCCAGAGGACCACAACTGTATTAATTCATCAATCAACGATCGAAGGCAAACGTCTATATTCTACCCCAAACTACTCAAACCTGGTATGATTATAAATAAAAACATGAATTCCGGCCTCATACATATCCTTAATAACAAGTTATAAATCATTAGTATGACTAGCCAAAAAGAATAAGGAGCAGTAAATAACCAGAATAAGTTGTATCCGTTTGTACACAACCTACGATGCACGTTTCTTGATTAAGCTCAAAAGTGAGAATGCACACTGTTAAAGTGTTTCCATGCTTCACCATTAGAAAGATGAACCATCACTTCATCAATCGCATGATGTGATTGTGGCATGTCATATGCTTAGCAATTCTTCGTGATATGATTAACCTCTACAGTTTATGTGTGATTGGAAAGTATCTAAATTTTTTATATATCACGAAAGTCTTTCCCTTACCAATTATGGGCTTGTAACGAGAATGCCCACATGTCATGCACTTAATCAGTTCAATATTTTTAAGGTAGTATAATATGCAGAAGTTAGGGCACATGTTAATTTTCTAGTATCGTAAACCAAGGGAGTTTCATCATGGATTTTATACCATAAAAGTTCTCTTTCAGTCTATTCATTTTAGGTAAAATACTTCTCGTCCATTCAATAATTTTCTTATAACCAGCCTTACTCAACTTGTGATCTGACTTGATGGTGAATACATGTGTTACGACCAATAATTTATTATGATTTATACAGTCATCCCATAATAGTTTGTTAGAATCTTTCAACAGATCAAAAAACCTTGCTGCTTTTGTATTAGGTTTTTCTTCTATGATTGGACATTGACTGAAATTACCTTCATTTATTCTCATTGTATCCATAATCATATTTCTATAAGGATTACTGTTATTATTTACAACTCCGTACAAGTTGCTAACACTAGAAGTTGACTCAACCACTCTTTTCACCATACTCTCATTAAAAATTAATAGTTTTCCATATGTGTACCAACACAGGTAATCCTCCATTAACCTTTTGGTTAGAAGATACATCATTACAATATCTTGATACAAAAACTTATTATTTTTACACTTTCTATATAGACATCTAATATCGCCATCAGTAAAAAAAATTTAAAATAAATGTTGCCAAATTAATAAAACCATGAACCCTGGTATAATAATCTATTATCTATAATCCTTAGAGTGAGTATTGATACATCCATGAATAATCATACATGACTTCTATTGAACTTCTATAAAATTATGACGACAATAAATATTAATTAACTATGATACTTAAATAAATTTATAAAAATATTGGTTTGCCCCTACATTATCTAACAAACTAAAAAACACTTATGTTAAATATTCATTATCAATTATCAAAGTTTATACAAATTTATACACGTATAAATTTATGGAAATCATAACTTTGTAATAGAATTGATAAAAATTAAAATGGACCCAATTACAACACATATAATTTAGTGTAAGTTAAACAAAATTTCAATAATTTACAAACACGTATAATTTGATAAAATCTAAAACAAACTATAATAATTACAAAATTATATATTCATACTATAAGTTTCTTTAACAAATAACAATCAAACAAGTAAATATGTTAACAAAATGCGTATAATAAAAAATAATAAAATTAATATTTAAATGTTAAAGCTAAAAATAATAGATTTACTTATAAAAATTAATAAAAATC
The DNA here is from genome assembly GCA_015708895.1 of Populus ilicifolia. Lineage (NCBI taxonomy): Eukaryota > Viridiplantae > Streptophyta > Magnoliopsida > Malpighiales > Salicaceae > Populus > Populus ilicifolia. The sequence continues at coordinate 185,447 of SRLM01000589.1, forward strand.
CATAATAAATTAATCGGAGAGTGGATGTTGTGACCACGTATAAAAATATAAGAAACTTGTGTGTATGTGTTGAGAAGATGGGGAGAGTTAGGATGCATGGTTGGTTGCAGTTTGGAAGGGGAGAGTTGAGATAAGAAAGAAAAGGAAAAAATAAAGGAGGAGAGAGTCAGCAGAAATTGTATATATATGGATTTTAACAGATGGAATCACATATGGATACATCTCTTTGGTATACCTGTCAATAAGTTCGACGTGTCATGTTACTATATGGAGATTTCGTTTTGAATCTCTTGGTTATTTAATCAGTAAAATCATTTGAAGTAAATTTACCTTACCAAATTGTTGCTCCTTTTCAAAATTTTATATATTACATTGGTAATATAATTAGTATATATTGATGGATTAATTTCATTATTATATATCAATTATATCACTAATGGATTTTATGTTGTTTATAATTATCATTATCATGATGGATTTAATGTTGTTTATAATTATCACTGATAGTAAATATCTTGATACATGGAAGTAAAATTAAAGATAAAATTCTATCGATGAATCAAAATTACTGATATTTTTTTTATTAATAATTCTATTGATTTTGATTGATTTTCTAATAGTGTCCGTACCATGCCGCTTTTAAGCCACCAAAGATGAAAATTTTGAACAAGGCAAGAAAAGAGATCTGCGGAGATTATTATTCACCACAATATACCTTGATTTAATTAATCATATTTTCTGAACTCGAGTACTTCATGATAACGTCCTACATGAATATTTTTTTTGTTTTGTTTCTCTTTGAAGTGACAAAATCATGGATGTACATGACTTTTCTTCGAGAAAGGTACAATAAATGCACTGTTCTACGTCATTAGACTCAAGAGCCATGAGAGGATATTAAAGTTGTTGAATATATATTATGACAACCTTGTCATTTGTGTCTAGCTATTTTTGTTTATTCGTGCAAGACAATGTTCATGTTGATATGGAATCAATTTTCTTTTTCTTTTTTTTTTCCTTTGCGATGGCATGGCAAGAACCAATCATTACATCTAACCCTTTCGAATTACAATATATATATATATATGTATGTAGCGTGGTGGTGGTCACTTAGCAATTCAACCTCAACCTTGCCCGCTAATCGCTATGTATGCAATTGATTCATGGGTGCCTCTACTAACATAGGCTTTTGAATCCACGTTCAAGTTGCAATTGGGGCAAATTGACGACGTAATTATTTGAAATTTATTCGTTTGGAGCGACAAATCTTTATTACGTGGAGATTATTTAAATAACGGAACGTGAAGAGACTCTATATATAAAGGACCGAGAACGTGAATGAAATTATAATTTCTCCCACTTTGTGTCTAATCTTGTGTAGTCGGTAGAGAATTTCATTTGGAATGGAAAGAATCATGGATGCAAAAGGGGTTGTGATAAAAAAGAAGCAGAAATAACAGATATATATATATATATATATTCCAATCAAAACACATATAGGAAAACAATATTCTTGAGCAAAACACCTGGGGATGTCCATCGTTGTTTGATGATACAGCGCTCCTCGAATGCATGCAGGAATTTGGGGATCGAGGGTCAACATTTTACAGCAATCACACTTGACCATAATCCACGTAAATAGATGGGTTCATGGCGGGGGCCATAGCCCCACCGCAAGGTGGTGGTTGGTGACAAATAATGATGAAGGGTCCACCTATCTCAGCCACTCTTCACTCTGGACCACATAATGTTATTGTGATTCGAGCTTGAAAATGTGGCATCATGTAGCTGTTCCACCGTCTACCGGCGGCTGCAAATAAATGGCACCTAATTTTCAAAGGCAGAAGAGCAAATATTGAGGCGGAGGGAAAAGGTAGGGAGGGAGTCTCAAACAAATGTGTAGTAAAGGAAAATTCGAGAAAATATAAAGGAGGAGGGGTTTTGTCGGCCCCGTAGTTGGTGACCAAACGGATTTGAAAGCAAACAAAAGCCGGTCCATATGGCCATCTCCACCCTACAAACCATGGCCGCTTTCCACTCTCCCCATTTTTTTTAATAAATTGTTCACGTTTATAGTACGAAAGCGACAAAGGTTTGCTTTTATTTTTGTTGGGATTCGGAATTTGTACAGAAATCAATCGTTTAAATACATCAAATCAATGTAAAAATACTCTTAAAACTGTTTTGTGAATTAACTCAAAAGTATTCTTCACTGTCTAATGAAAAAATGACGCAGACGATGATAGTTCGGTAATTTTTTTATTAATAAAACATTGAAGAGGCATTGGGAAGTGGCGACACACCACCTAATTCTGTCAGTGTCAGTGCATATTAAGCTGCGATGTTAATGTATCCTTTGTTCATGACCGGATGGATTTTCACCTCTTCCTCATCATCACGCGTGCCCAGATTTCCTATTACTGATCTTTGCAACAATCCCATTTCAAATGTATATCAGAGTGACTTTTTTTCTTTTTTTGAGGAGATATATTAGAATAGGACTCAGTAAAATAGCTAATCAAAGTAAATGTTTTCCTGGTTGCATCAAAACTATGGTTATTTTTCCATTATAGATTGTTATTCATGTAATATACATACATACATATGTGTATATATATAGAAGTAGAGGATTTACAGAAAGTTTCTTGTCACTTGACAACAAGTTTAATTTACTCTTGGTACATATATGTAGGAGCTCAGAGCTCAAAAAAGCAGAAACTAAGAACATAAAAAATAGGGCAGAGCTAATTTAAGAACATCCTAATGTATAAGATTACCGAACTCTACAGAAGTGAAATTAAGAAAATAAACTCCAAGTTCATAAAAAATATATATTATGATTTGCCAGTAAATCTACACATCAATTATTTTCTTTACGGTTGTGTTTAGTTAGTGTTTTAAGACATGAATGATACATATAAAATAATTAAAAATACATTTAGCGGAATAGGCGAGATTGAAATGTAAAATAAATATATCAATATTTTTTTATTTCTTAAAATATGAATACAGAAAACATATTTTTTTTTATCTCAATTATAACCAAATGCTACTAAAATTAATAACATCACAAACTTGAACTTCCCAGCTATATAACCGAGAAGCTTTAAGATTTTCTGGAACAAAAGATCACGGGTTGAACAGCAAAGACCGACTGTTTGAAGCCACAACCAGAAGAGACTACTCTCTCTCTCTCTCTCTGCAAAATTACTCGAGCATTCTCTGAGAATCTAATGCATGCACCTACCGACACAATAGTAAATGATAAAAATAATAATCAAGCCACACATTTTACCCTTTTTTAACTTTTATAAATAACTCTCTTTCTCGGGGGAAAAAAAAAAAAAAGGTCTCTTCCAATGATCACCAAAGGATGAATGACCACTAATTCTTCTATGGAACACCTGCCTGATGCAATGTGTACTGCAATGAATTATTTAACATGAGCAACAAACTGTGATTTAAAAAAATAAAAAAAAATAACATGGTTTTTTAAAAGTTTTGAAAAAAATAATACACATTTAAAATATATTTAAAAAATAAAATGTTTAAATGTAACTACATTTTAAAATATTGTTTTTATATATAATTGATATTTGAAATAGTACTCACGTCCCATGATATATTTTTTATACAATTGCTATTATGCATAGTTTTTGTGTGCTCAAGTTTCAAAAAATGTTCTTTTAAAAATTACTTTAAAATTCTATAAAAATTCATGATTTAAGATTTAATAACTAGTAATAAAATATGAGATAAACATGCATAATAAAAAAAAATAACCATAAAAAACATACCAAGTCCCTGTTATTTACACATTTGGTATGACTAGAAAGATTTGGACGAGATGGTTATGACTATTCTTAAAAAGAATATTAAATAAGATTGTAATTAGTCATAAACAAAACCTCTAATAAATTACATTTCTAACTGTACTTGATGTTAGGAAAATAGAACTTTCATGTATTTCCGGTGACTTATTTTTTCTATAATATTAAATTTTAAATCTCATTTATTAACCATTTGATTCTTATAATTAAGATTTTAAATTAACTTTTTATAGATGCTAATTAAGCAAATAAACTACGAGCGATATAATTTTTAAAACTACTGTATAACAGTTGGACTAAACAGTTAATGATTGTATTCACACTCCAATATTCCTCCAGTATTAATTTTTTTTAACACGTAATATTTTTACAGGACTTCTACGAACGAAGGCTATTTTAGGATTCCACAGTCCGAGCAACAGATTCATGTAAATTCAACAAGCTCCACCTTGGCATGTGTGCCGCGTTGTGGGATATTTCTTTCTGTTATTGTATGTTCTCTTATCTCGGGGCCTTGGACTGTGTGCCGCAAACCCATTCCATCGCATGTCCTCTTCACTTTACACGCAACCCTCCATTATCTCAGCCAAAGACGTCGAGTTCAGACATTCGATCCATTTCTCGTACAGTTGCATGCCGCTTTTAAATCAAAGCACGTGTTTTGACTATTGTGCCATACTTTAGCTTAGATTAGCTTGTACGCGATATCAAATTATAGTGCTTAGTTGTCAATTTAGTCTGTCTCGAGTTTTGTCGCCGTTGCTAGAGGAGATTAAGAATATTATTTGTTTTTGTAATCTGGTTTGGTTTGTCTCTCTTATCATCTCTGAACAATACAATCTTACTTTGTTTTTGCAGATGATACCAAAGTGGCTCGATCATGCTTTGATTTGTGTCTCGGGTGCCGGATAGAGAGGGTCAATAACTTGAATAGATCTGAATTAAAAAAACAAAAAAATATCTGCCTATATTAATATTATTAGTGACTAATGTCTTGTGTTTTTTTTTTAAAAAAAAAGTTAACGGGAAGTCACCGACCTGACGACNTAAGAGACAGCCCCCACCCACTTGCAAACCTAACCCGTCCACACTCAAATAAATAATTAGCAAAAAAAAGGTCATGTCCAGGTTCCCTGTACCTACCCAGTCATCTCCGAAACGTTCACCACGTGAAATTCTTATTCTGTGGCGGTTCTTGGTGCCCATTTTGACCGACCACACTACGGACACCGCCTCTTCCTCGTGGTGATAGATCCCCCCCCCCCCCCC
>SRLM01000589.1:190551-283801 GCA_015708895.1 Populus ilicifolia
CCCGCACAAGACTTGGAGAATCGTGTATCAGTGGCCGGATTTTGTTTGAGTTTCCGAAGGAAATGATTTTTCACAGGGTTTTAAAAAAATAAAAAAAAAAGTTTATGGGTAATTTTACTTGTGATATACCGGCTCAACATGTTCATGGTGGCGGGGTAATTTTATTTTTTTTAGCTTGAACTCGTTTAGATTTTAAGTTAGCTGGGTACCAAGTGAACCTCAAGAGCCCATCTAAATCTTAAAAAACTGCTTATTGTCATCAATCAATACAATCTTCTCTTGTTTTACCTTTTCACAATATTATGAGAATATGTCACTATATAGATGCATGTTATTATAGCGTTTCATGCCATTTCTTTTGCTAAACAAGTTAAGTGATATTAACAAAAACTATATCCAAAGATGAAAAATTATTATTCCTTTTCTCACGTGATAATGGTTATTAGAATAATATTTTTTTAAAAAAACTATCCTAGTTTTATTTTTTTTAATTTCATTAATATTTTATTAAAAATTAAGTTTCATAACTTATTTTGATTTTTTTTTATAAGATCTTCTCAATCTCATCACTCAAGTCACAATATCTATAGGTTAACTTAGTTAATTTAAAGTTTTTTCTACCTTGTTATGCTTGATTTTTTTAACAACTCAATTCTTCAACTTTAATATTAGATTGATTAAAATTTAAGTTTCATAATTTATTTATTTATATTTGCTTTCTAAGGTTATCTTAGTTTTGTGATCCAAGTCACAAGTTTGGTAAGTTAACTTGAGTTTATTCATGTTTTTTTTTTATTTTTTTTATTTCATCACTCAACAATATATTTATTGAGAAGTTAGACATCATAACTTGTTTTCTGTTTTGATTATCTCGGTCTTATAATCAATATTTTACAAGTTAACATGAGTTGATCCTTATCTTTTTTTTGGATTTTTTTATTTTTTAATTTTCATACTTCAATATTATGTTAACTAATATTTAAATTTCAAAATATTTTTTTTTATTTTTTAAGAGATTATCATAGCTTCGTGGTTCGGATCGTGAATTTTACATATTAACTTGTGTTGGTCCAAATCTATTTATTATATTGTAGTTTTAATATTTTTTTTAAAAAATATTATCTTGAAAATTTTCAATCAATTTATGTTTTTTTCTAGTTCTCCAGGTTGTTTTTAAGCTTATCAAACTAACCAAGTTATATTGGGTCAATTTATATATAATTTAATTTAATTTTTTAAAATTTCTTTAATAATATCTAAATATTTTTTAATATTTGTAAAAAATCAACCCACACATAGCTCAGTTAAATCATCTAGTTTATTTAACTATAGAAGCAAGTTTATCCCTTTCAAATGAAAATTATAATATATCTTTATTAATATTAATATTGCCCCAATAGCATCTACGCTGAATAACATGCTACTAAATATATGCAGCAATAGAATATGAGATACGCGCGCCATTATAAAATAAATTTATAATAGCATATTTTCTTGAATAATCAGAGGGGAAAAAACCACTAAAGTCAATGTTATGACATCGCACTTGTTTTTGGAGAGATGATATATATATATATATATATATATATTAGTTTACTCATAATCTTTTCTAATTGTTAATTTCAACTTGCAATAACTTTTAGAAACACGTGAACAAGAAAATCACAGCGCACGTAGAGGTTGAGCTAGATCCCGAGGATCAATCCCTTTTCACACCCCATTTTCAAGGGACCAGAGGTTTATTCACAGTGCTGCTAGCTCCTTCGATCGGATGTGAACGCCTCGATCGAGGCCTAATTGCTTCGTTCCTCGACCAGTTGCAGCCTCGAAATATTGATGAATCAAAGTATGATCTCGTGTGAGACGAACGAGTTCCTAACTTTTCCACTCTAAGAAACGTTCAAGATAAGCTCAAATTAAGAACCAGACAGCCAAAATGTCATATATAATTAACGTAACACACTAACACGTGGTGATAATAGTCACTTCTGAGATATTTTTGGTAGAGGACAAATTAAACCTAGCTACTTCTTTTTTTATATATAAATTTATGGCAGCCATCTGTTACTGTTGGTGATCGATGACATGTTTGAACTGAATACATAAAGATTATGCAGAGCATCGTTCCGCGTTGGAAGGCTAAATCACACATGCATCTCCTAACTTATGTATCATTTCAATACACAGACACCACTCCACCTTAATTATTGTTGTTTTATTTTTTTTAGCTCTTAACTAGTTCTGATTTGACTGGAACTTTTTTTTTTATTATTATTATTATATTTTATCAAATTTAATTATCAAATACCATATTCATGTCATTTGATTTCTTCAAATAAATACCAAAAATTATATTTTTTTATAAGAATATGATAAATCAAAATTTTAATTGTTTACATGAAATAACAAAATGTACTTTTGAAGAAGTAGAGTTTCTTTATATTAAAAAAAATAATTGACGGTAGATGTTATTCCTGATAGAGAAAACATGAGTTCTTTGTATTTTTTTAGGATTTTTAATGGACCTGAAGGACTTAAAACCTAAATTAATTCAGGGAAAAAAAACAAAAAACAAAAAAAAAAAAAGTAAAAACCTGGTCGATGATGAAACCACTGACGAAGGAGGGGCAGGTCCCTTGTTGATTTGTAAGAAGAAATGGAAACCATCCAACGGTTTCGACATCTTTGATTTTTTTTTTAATATCTGGCTCAGTTTGTGTACACCATAATTAATTTTTAAGGTCTATTAAATATTCTATAAACCTAATAAATATATAAAACATCACGAAGACGAGAGACGAGAGGCGTGCATGTTAGGGCTCTGGTAGAATGAAAGGAGACATCTTTGATTTTTCCTCAACGTTTTCCGCACGTAGCTCCACTCTTCTGGGCCCTGTTTGCTCTACCTACGAGTCTACGACTCCCAACAGTTAGTTGTGTTTCTCAGCTAAATTTTCAGTGTTTTTGGACTTTAGCATGGTCAAATATAATAATAAAAATATTTAATGAAATGACCCCATTCAGGGAGTTGTTTGGCACGTGGGATTCAAATTGCAAATTTAATAAATATATTATTTAATGAGGAGATAAGAGGGAGGGAGGAAAAAACAAAAAACTTAGATTCATGCTAAAAACTTTAATGATAATATTATTAATAATTTTTTTAAAAAATTAATGAGATAAATCTAATAATACTAAAACATAACACAAACAATGAATGAAATGGACCATATATAATTTTTCTAAACATATCAATAATGTTATTATCAGATAGTTTTAGACATTATTTTTTCTTCTTTTTCTCTCTCTTTTTATTAAATGATTTATTTATCAAATTTGCAAGCATATAAGATCTACCACCCATGAATCACATATTTAACACAAGATGGCTCTTTAAATTGTGTTATTTCTTAATGTATTATTTTATTATATATTTGTTTTTACCACACCAGAAAAAAAAAAAAAAACACTCAAATTTCCAAGCTGAGAGCATCGTACCGTATACTGATCAGAAAAGCTCTGACAGAAGCACGCTGCATAGGGCAGAAAACCTTGCGGTTCAACCACCAATCAATCTCTTGCTGCCGGTGGCCACCAGGAAGTAAAGGATCTAGGAATCTTCAACATTTTTACTTTTGCACTGTCAGAATTTGAAACTAGTTTATAGGATGCATGTTGGATGGGGTCGGTTAGAACGGAGGGCTGATCAGATCGGTTTTCAAGTGTAGAAATTAGGGTTTAGGTGTTTGGTTTCTTGAGTTTTAAACAAACTATTTACAGCATTCACACAAGAATTATTTACGATCGATAGCCTGCTCTTGTCTTTAAATTCAAATTCATAACATGGGGAGGGGATTACACCCACTCAACACTAAGTATCTGTTTGTCTGGCGTTAGAAATTAGGTTGGTTATCTTGACTTTTGCGCTGAAAGTAAATCCAATCCACACAGATCTTAATTAATTATGTCTAAGAATCCAAGACCTAAAGAAAGTTGGGGAAGCTCCATCTTGAAAGCTTTACACGAAGTTGTTTTAGTTTTATTCTCTTTGTATTAATCTCGAATTCAGTATCTCATTAACTAAACATTTTCTTTTAATCACAGCCTACAAATTACAGTGACCTTCCTTGAATCAATGGAGAAACAGAATTAGTGACATGCAAGCTACTTGGACAATATATGCAATTTGCTCAACAAAACCAAGGTTGCCGCATCCAGCTCTTTTGACGAAGCAAGAGAATAACCAGAGTCTACCTTTTTTTCTGTGTGTAACAATTAAGAAAGAGAGAAACTATAGACTCTGGGATTTAAATAAACAAATTCGAAGGGCCTGTTATAAAGCCAGATTTGTGGTGGGGAAAGGTGCACAAAACAAGCAAGCACATGGTGATTTCGTGGAAACTTCTCAGCTTGCAATTTTTGTGATAATTGAAATGGTAATGGAGCAAGTTCCGTCACTGGTACGTTGCTTTCAATAATGTTGCCCACTTCATGGCCACAGGACTCTCGACCTCCTCCTATTTGTGCATGCCAGAGGCAACCAGCTGAGTCTGACGGGTGACTTGCTATGTTGTCTTGTAGATCGTTTACTATCACACCTGCAGCATGGTTGAATTCTCTACATTTATCAATTTCAATACAATACCTCAATTTAAAATTTTAATGAATTATTTCTCAACGAATGAATTTAATTAAATAAATTTAAACTCTACTAGCACCATTAAATATATTAAAGTTTCATATAGTTTGCTATCTCTTCATCTTTTTGTTGGATAAAATAAATAAAATATAATTCACAATACAATTCAAAATATTATAAAAATAAAATTACATTTCAATCTTTTATTTTCATAAAGTGACAATATTAATAGGTTATAAACACGCATTAAATCCTTCAAAATAAAGATCTACAATCTTAATTTTTCACTCCAACGAGAGCATCCATCTCCAAAATATTATTGTATCTTATCTATTTTAAAAAAATATTTATTTAAATATTTTTAAGAGTCTTTATATCTATTAAAAAAATCTTTTACAGTTCACAAGATAATTAAACACTAATTACAAACGATTAATCATCTTGACTTAAAAAAAAAATGAATGAGATTATTATGATAAGTTAATTAACTAACATGCGAGCCCTATTAAGCTATTTAGATTTTTAAGACCGGTCATCAATATCAATTTGTTTCTTGATCCATATCATATTTTGATTTAAGTGCAAGGAAAACAATATTTTTATGATTCATCCGTCTTTGATGTGAATAATTTATTTAAAACTTGAAAAAAAATTAGAAGAATACTTCACCTTTGTTGAAAGGCGATTTCCAACTCTCCTGCCATAAGTGAAAAAGCGTGAAATAATAGGGGCAACAAGAAGAAGAAGAAGAAGAAGATGGGTGAAGGTGTACAGGGGGCAATGGTGCTTGAGCAAGGCCCAAGCACACTTGGAAAGAGCTCTATCGACTTAGGTCCATAACTTGAAAAACCCCATATAAAAAGATGTGTAGGTAAGGTGAATAATGCGTAGATGTTGTTTTTCACATTTAATATGTTTTAAAATAATATTTTTTTAAAGAAATTATTTTTGATATTAGAATATTAAAATTATTTTAAAATATAAATAAATTCAAAACTAAAAGGATATTTAAGAATTTTCACAAACGTGGTTAATCAGCAAATCTTAAACACCCCGAAGGCGGTTTGTATAGGGCGTTTCCAAGGAACAACGGTCGTTAGTTTCTCAAAACGCAGACAACAAAAGCCCAAACCAGCTGGTGACGCAACCCAAAGCAATCGCTAAATAACGGACACAGGAAAACACATAGGTAACGCCTCTCTATCTAGGGTTTATTCAATTCCAATCCCATTGCTTTCTGTCTTAGGTATCAAAATTAGGGTTTTTGTCGAGTTTCGTTTTTATTTTTCTTTTCTTTTGATTCGCGATTGCTTTTGGTTGCAGCAATCATGGCGGACGATAATACTGACATCAAGGATGAGGTGGCAGAGGTCCTTTTTTTTCCTTACTTTTTTTTTTTATTAATTCGCATTTTTTCTTCGCACCGATTTGTTTCATATATATGTTCTCATTTAATGACGAAAACATTGAAAATAAGGCTTTGAAGATGACAAGAGAGTCTTCATTCTTGTCTCTGTTGTTTGATAAAGAGTTAATTTATGCTATTCCTAAAGAAATGATGCGGCTTTTGTAATTTGTGTGTGTGAACTTGTTTTTTGTTTTTTTGAGTATGGTATGAGATGGATTGCTTGCTTGAAACAGATGTAAATGTGTTCAGTTTCCAATTTATTTACTTGGAGTGCTAGACTTTCCGTTCAGTAAGATGTGAGGAGTGGGTTGTTGTTGTTGTTGTTGTTTTTGCCCCTGTTACTCTGTTGTGATTGGCTTGGAATTCTCCACTTGCAGCTTGCCCCTTTTGATCCTACCAAAAAGAAGAAGAAGAAGAAGGTGGTGATACAAGAGAATGCTGATGAGTCTGTAGACTCCCTAGCTGAGAAGACTGAATCATTGTCAGGTAATTTTTAGTGTTTCATATTCTCCTTCCTGTTTTGTCAACTTTACTATCTAGTTGTAAATGAATTGGTTTGCGAAGATGTATAATTACTCGTTGTTGGCAAAAATCTCCTTTTCTGTTGGTGGAAGTCTCTGATGGGCTCGAGAGTTCTTTTACTGGTTTGAAAAAGAAGAAGAAGAAACCAGTAAGTTCTCGTGCGCTATAGGATTTATTGTTGCCCTTTTTTAGTAAAATGTTGTGAATCTTATGATGATACTTGGTCTTATACAATAGGTTGAAACCAGTTCGCTGGATGAGGAAACGGGGGATGCAGGAGAAGAAGACTTGGATGGTAAGAAGCTTCTCTTTTAAATTTTCATCTTCACTTAATCTATGCTGAATGTGCTATTTGGATTCTGAGTGAGATCCATCTCTATGTTTTTCAGATCATGCCAGGGAAGATGAAAATGGGGAGGGTGCTGACCTGCAGCAGCAACGATTCCCTTGGGATGGGACTGACCGTGATTATGATTATGAGGAGGTATAGTAAAATTTTCATTTATGTGGAGTAGCACCATTGTACAATGAACTGCATTTTCTGGTTTCTCTGAACTATATTTTGGCAACCGATTAGCTAAAAGATCTTGATATGATGTAATGAGTAATCATATAATCTCTTTGATTGCAGTTACTATAGCTCCTCTTCCATGTCTGTTATATCTATGCTCTCCACTTGTTGGCTAGCTGCTTAGCCTTAATTTCTGTCATGTATGTATGTTCTTGTTCAGTAATGAGTTTTCTTTCTGTTCTGTCATTCACAGCTTCTTGGCCGAGTTTTCAACATTCTTCGTGAAAACAATCCTGAGCTTGCTGGCGACAGGCGAAGAACTGTGATGAGGCCTCCACAAGTTCTTCGTGAGGGCACAAAGAAGACTGTTTTTGTGAACTTCATGGATCTGTGCAAGACGTGAGTTGATGTTGCTCTCCTTTTTGTCTTTTCAGTTAGCTTGTTATTATATGTTTTTTGGTTCAATGCACTGCTACTTGTCTTTGGCATAAACACTGACTGCAAACTTTTACTTGGTGGGGAGATTTCAGAATGCATCGGCAGGCAGATCATGTCATGGCTTTCTTACTTGCTGAGTTGGGTACCAGTGGATCCCTCGACGGACAACAGAGGTTGGTCATCAAGGGTAGATTTGCTCCCAAGAATTTTGAAGGGATTCTTCGTCGATATATCAGTAAGTTCTTAACTCTTTCTCAATTGATATCTTCTATGTTAAGCTGTCCAGAAGGAAGAGGTTGATTGGGCAGGTTCTTCTTGCCTAACACATTTGATATTTTCTATTTTATTTTCAGATGAGTATGTCATTTGCCTTGGTTGCAAGAGTCCTGACACCATTTTGTCCAAAGAGAATCGTCTCTTTTTTCTCAGATGCGAGAAGGTAACAGCTTATCATCCTTCCATCTCTTTGTGTTATTATGATTTTTGATAAAATACTAAGAGAAAGAACTTTGGGGAACTAGGAAGAGGAAGCTTAAGAGCTATTAGGGAAATCACTGCTTAATTTCCAACCTGCTCTCATTGGTAGAAATCTGAGTCTCTGAAGCGTAATAGGAGGTTCAGAGTTCACATTGTCACCATGTCGAAGACCAAAATCAACTAGGATTGGGCTTCAAATCCCTTCGATAGAACAAAGATTCCTTCATTAACTTATTAACTAGGAATATAACATTATGTGAAGCATCAGTAAAAATAAAAATTTATTGCTCATGCACTGATGGCTTAATGTGTGCACAGGAGCTTTCATGAGCTTTCATCTTCTTTATGTGTCATTATCTATGATTTTCCTACATCATTAGATTAATTGATGAGAAGATGTATGTAGTAGATTTACAGTCTGATATTGCAAGTGTTGTTGATTTATTGTCATTGATTTTAGATAGTTTGGTTATTAGAACCCCACATGAGGATCTCATATGCCTTATAAAATTTAGTACGGAATGAATATATTGGATGATTTATGATTCTGATTTGGAAAGAAAATTCTACTACTTTGGCTACTACCGTCAATGCTGTCCAATTATACTACTTTGGTCACTACCTTCAATGTTATCCAATTTTATCTCTGACCAAATCCCTCTCAAGGATCGACTTAAGATGATGAGATCTCGTCTTCCTTATAAAATTTAGTATGGAGTGATTTTGGATGATTTGTTGATTCTGATTTGGAAAGGAAATTCTACTACCATGGCTACGAGCCTCAATGTCATCCAATTCTGCTACTTTGGTTGCTACCTTCAATGTTATCCAATTTTATCTCTGGCCAAATCCTCTCAAGCGGCAACTTAAGATGATGAGATGTCCATTGCAAGATTTTCCAACCTCTTAGGCAGAAGTATGTTGTCCATCTAAGGCTCCTCCGGGGAAGGAGTGGCCCTTGTGTTTGATTAAAAATGGAACGTGTGGGAAATGTTTGGTCCTTGCTTTTGTGAAGCTTTCTTCTATAAACTTCGCAATCTTTTCTCTTTTCAGTTAGTATCTGCATTTTTATTGATTGATTGGATGAATCTCTTTTTATCATTCACTGTAAATCATGCTGTTCCATGAATTTCTTGCCGGTTTCAGGTTGCTGACTTTTTTGTGGTGCTTATATTTTCATTCCCTTGCTACTCTGTTCTTACTTTTGTGTCTTGTTATGCTTGTGCAGTGTGGTTCTGGAAGATCAGTTGCTCCAATTAAAGCTGGTTTTGTTGCTCGTGTTGGCCGTAGAAATGCTGGGACATAAGTACTGTGAATTAGCTAATAGATCTTGCTTTTTGTTTGGTGTCCATCATCTACTGTTCACTTGAATTTTGACCATCTTCCAGAGATGCTGTCAAATTACGAAGGATACAGATGTTTCCTAAGATGGCTATTTTGTTTCTTTCACCATGTACCGGTTTTTTAACTTATATTTCAAAAGAAATATTGTGGTTTGGACAATTTCCTGCTTTCTGTGTGGTAAGATTGAATTTCAAACAACTTGGTAATGAGAACTCCATGCTATATGTCAGAATAATCTTAATCCAAAAGTTGAAATTATCATATTATTTTAGAAAAGATGATTCTGGGAAGGATGCTTATTTTCGGTCTAGAAAAGTGAGTGATACCCCCGCGCTTATACTGATATGGCTGCTTTTTATGAGTTTTTAAAAGACAAGCTATTAATGCCCATGCCCCTTGTAGACAAGTGACCGACATGTATAATCAAGAGGTACATGGAGAAGTTTGAGGACATCATCAATTACGATGACGATGAAGTCAGGTTTGTCAAGTTGTCGTGGAAGGTCCGTACTAAAGATGATTATGATATTGACGTTGTTGATGATGATGGTGATGATGGTCACTTGATATTCTTAGCTGCAGGCAAAGCAAGATAATCAAGAGTTTTGGTCTCTCCCAATGAGTCAATATTGCAGCCCCAACAATTCCCTGAGTATGCACCGCCTGGTTTAGGAATCACAAGTTTTGTCAAGGAAAGATCAAGCTGTAAAAATTGGGAGGTTTGAGGACAGGATGCTGAAGCGGAGGTCATACTCGTTAAGGCACAGTAATTGATCCAGGAACGGACTCAACTCATAGAGGACGCAATCAATTCATAATTTGTCAAGGATAACACCCAATAGTCATCGAAGTGACTTCAGTTTTTTCTAGCAGATACACCCCATCAGAACGAACTCGTTTCTACCAAAAAAGTGCAAAGTTTATCTTCCACCTCGCTCATCTTCATGCATGGCGTGCCCACGTAATTTACAAACAATTAATATTTCATGTATGGACTTTTTGAAGGGTGCAATCCTCACCTTTTGCCTAGCTTGCCTCTTGTGTGGATTCAGGTTGTGATGATAAAATGATATTATTGTCAATAAGAATCAAGTTAGTTCATTATAATGTAATTTTTTTTCCATTACACGCATATTTTAGATTTGATGGTAAGGCAAAGACAGGGAGCTTCATTTGATGCGTGTTCTATAAGTTGGCAGCAACTAAGGGACCCTGTAAAGCTAGGTCCGTCGAGCCACTGGTCTACAGCTTTTGCACAATCATTCATTGCCTCAATTCTGTCAAGACAATCACTGCAGGATACATCAGATGCAGAGCTTCCTAAAGTGGTGAGGAAAAGGAAGCTGAGGGAGAGGAACGGGGCGGTACTATAGGCTGCTACTCTTCTTGAAACCGTATCTCAAAGAGGCACTCTATAATTGCTTTAAAGAGAGAATCGTGTGCAACAAACTGGTGATTATAGATAGATGATAATTCCCATTTAAAGAACATATGTAACGAGACTGTTGAATGGAATTGGTAGGGCTACCCTTGAGGTTTAACAGATTTAGATTGTTCAATGTAATTGTCACTCATAATAACCTAATGTTAGGGTTTTTTCTTTTCTTTTCAAGTTGGGATTTAGAGATGCTTTTATACTGGTCATAACTTTAAAAGTCGTTTGGTTTTCAAATTATAGTAAAAGCTTGGGTTTGAAAACACTGTAATTTATAACTCTTTTAAACCTGATTTTTCAAACCACAACCATTAGCCTGCTACGGCAATACCATTCCTTTGCTGTATTTCTCCGTTATTTCTTTATGTATTTGTTCGTCAAAATCAAATTGTCAAGGCTGAAAATCTTTCCTTGTAGGATAAACCCTATTATTTGCAGTTTGGCACCATGTGTTCTCGCCAACGCAGAAAAAAAACACCGCATGAAACCTGGGGAGTAACATGGATATCCCAGTTGCAGTTAAACACAACAATATAATTTCACATGCTCATTCTTTAAATAGTACACCAATGAAGAGCTTATTTAAGTACCAATTACATTCTTCCAAGGATTATACTACCAGGAAAAAAAGGGCATCACATGTTGAAGATGGTAATGAAAGCCAGTGCAAGTAGAGATGAGAGCGAGGACATGTATACTTTCTGAAATGTCTTCATTCCACTGCTGGTGAAGATTGTTGTATTAAAACCTGCAGGAATTCCAAAACAAATAAAATTGATATCTCCAGGCCATCTTTCGGGTGAGAGCCGAGATGAGCAGATGCCTTGTTTTGATGTCTGAAAAGCACAGTGAAAATGTGGAGTTAATAAATTTACCTGACTTGGTGGCACAAGCTTGAGAAATGGTACGATTGAGGTCCAAGACAGTAGCCTTGTTTGCAAACCAGAAGTCTCTTTTTACATAATGGATGCATTTGAGCACATAATAGACATGGTCTACACACCCACCTGGCTTGCAGTATTCAAACACCTCACTTTGGCTTACAACCACTGCTCCTGATAGTTTTATTTTGTAATTGGCTGAGCAGCTTGCAGATTCCTGCCACACAAAATTATAACTTACAAGTACTCACACACATACTTGTGTGTGTGTGTGTGTGTGTGTGTAAGAGATACTTACATTTGACATGCATTCATAGGCGCTTCTCCATTGCCTGAATGGACTTAGATTCACGTTTTTCAGGGGCTGTGGCCAGTCTGTGTAACATAGAACCAATTAAATTTTGAGTAAAACATAATTAACTTAAGGAGATAGAAGAAGACGAAGAAGAAGAAGAGGGGGGGGGGGAGGAGATTACTGTTAGCTTGAACACAATTGAGAAGAAGAAGAAGGATCCCCAAACAGAACCAAAGGAACCTGACCCTGTAGTTTTCCATTTCCTGATGTCGAAAAGGATCGAGAAACAACTTCTAGTCACAGAAACCTTGATTGATGACACATTTAAATACCTTACCTTAATGTCAAGATAGCCAAATTAAGATATGATATGATTAACGTTTGATGTAATGCCAAAAGTAGAGACGCTCCTAACAAAGGAATAAATGGTGGTTTCTTAGCATATGCTTCGGACAATATGAAGCAATCTTTCGTCAGTACCAAGAAACAAAGAACAACAACAGGCGGAGAAAACTGAAACAATGCTACTACTTGTTTTTGGATAATGAGGTGGATGTATGTTGTATTAATTGGACAGCTCGAAGTTAACAAAGGAACAAGTACTTCATAGGCCACTGTTTTTTTGATAAATCAAAAGAGGGTTATGTTAAGGATACCAAGGAGGCAAAAAATCAACTGGAGAGGAGCTGTAAATGAACATCTTGATCATCGTATACTGTTTTTTGGGGATCAAAACAAAAATATTATTAACAAAATAAAATGTTCGAATCAGAACATATACTCTCTTTTCTCTTCTGGAATTTAGTATAAATATCTCAATATTGAGGCAGATTTGGTATATGATCAAGCGGAATGATGCAAACCAAAAGGTTACATATAGCTAACTCCAGCTGATCAGAGAGTGAGGCTAGAATATTGTTGTTTGCTGATGGTGATCAACAGTATAAATAATTTTTTCCAAGAAAATTTATGCGTTGAATCTCTTGTTTGACTCTATGAGAATAGCTTGATTAGATGTTGCAGCAATTCAATACACATGCTTTCATTTCTAGTTGATATGAACTAGTTTTTATAGGTAACGGAGGATTGAAGTGAAAGAGAAAGGAAATTAAACAATAACACCAAGTATAAGAAATATAATTTTCAGTTACAGTATTATAAGGAAGCTGCTGCTCCTTTAGATATTAGATCGAGAAGCAAAGAAGGGGTAGAGAAAAATGGGCTATGATCACTTTCCAATACAAGTCTGTATCATTTGCTCTTGTTTCATCGGTTTTAGCATCTGATCGTGCAATGTCTTGATATATATTCGTGGAACAGAATCAGCATCCTTTCCTCCTTCAAATCGAGCTCCTTTGAGTGCCCTGACAGGTCTTGGTCGTAGTAGCATTGATACTAATATGGTGTCCTGACTTAGGCCAAACAATCAAGGGGCCCGGATTGTTAAGAAATGCAAAAATGCAAGTCCTGTATTGGAAGGTCTTGTGCTTGTGCATTGGAAATTTACCTCTTCGGGGCTCGTATGATATAGAGAAGTCGTTTCTGGAACTCCTCCTTTACTATGATGCTTGTTGGAGGCTGATCAAGCCCCATCCCATATTCTAAATCAGCTACCTCTCCATATTCAGATACATCAGGATCACCCTGCTCCATATACGGCACAGATATGGAGGCAGAGATTAGGCCCTTTAGGTGCTAAAATAATCATAGGTAAACTGCATGTTAGATCAATACTGGTAGTATTCACTCTCAAAGGAAAAGGACAAGCTTGATCTACCTCCAATGGATGAGTACAAGATTTATGCCATCACAAATGGATGCTAAATCTGTTCCATGAGTACAAAGAGGTTTTGAATGCTACAAACGAACACTAATTGCAGTCATCCGAACTGGAAAATGGAGAGGCTGTGAAAATGACTGATTTGACAGATAATTAATTAATTAATAGATTTTGAAAGCCTCAGCTAGTGATCTAATTAAGAAAAGAAGTAATTGATTAAATCCTTGCAACTTTGATATCTTGACCCGAGCCATGCTTCAACATGTTGGCTGCAACATATATAGCCATACGAATTTTCTTAGCAAACCTGTGTATAGCAGCTGTCAAGCTCAAACCTCCTGCACCATGTCCTACCAATATAAGCTGTGCTCAGCAAAGCAAGCATCAAACAAAAACCAATCAAAATGTCGGTTTGCTGATACTTGGCAGAAAATATCAAGGTTATTATTACTCATGGTCAGTTTACCTTTTCATTGTCAGGCAAATTCGACAAGAAGCGGGTAAGGGGTGCATTATATTCATCGAACATTTTTAAGGTCGAGAAAAGCAACCTTATGGCCAGATTTTTCCATGAGACACCTGATCTTGTACCAGCACCAGGCTCCGTGGCATACTCCATGAACTGTACTCTATGAACTAGAACAAAGTGCAGGTTTGAAAGTCCTGCCTGCTCGTCCATTTTAGCCCCACCTCCCACCTCCCCTCTCCCCTCACTGGAAATGCACCCACCTAGCTAGCTACTCTCTAGGACCGCTCGGATATTCTTGGACTTCCTCACCTTTAATCTTTTCAACATTCCTTTTTCTTTGTGATGTCTTGTAAGAACACATTATTGACTAATATGTGATAAGGTTAGTGATTTGTCTTGAAGAGAGGTTCTTGGCATGCGTGTGAGATGACGCGATTGGTCTTTGTGATTTTCTTGTACGGCGGTCTGGTCACCATTCCATTTTGTAAAGCAAGAAAGTTGGTTTGGAAATTGGAAGAGATACACTGAAAAAAAAAAAACAGATTTGGCGTCGAATCCACTTCTTTTAATTATGCAAGTGAGGTTCTAGCCTAACGGTGGAAGGGGCTTGTCCCCTTTCTCTGTACCAGGGGTTCGAACCTCACCATGCACGCTTGTCACCCTCGCGGTGCCTTACCTGTTCACTGGGCTTGCAGGATGTTCNACATTGACACAAGGAGTGAAACCCCCGCTTTCTTCCTCGCTATTATTTAATGGCAATTCCACCACAAGTCGATGAGATGAAGGATATTAGCAGAAGACATAGAGATCGATGTAATTTGTAATGATTATGAAAGCAATTCCTTAATTCCTTTGCGAGTTCCAATATTGAGAGCATACATGGAGCGCTGCATGCGAGGGAGGGAATTGCTGCTAACGTGCGGTGACTCAACAGCAACTCCATGTTAATGTAATTTTAAATTAATACCTGTGCGTGGCAGGGAGGTTCACATCAAGCATGTTTATATAAAGCCTATTCGTTGTCCTGGCTGCTATATATATATATATAAAGATTATATTATTATTATTATTATTATTATTATTATTACAAAGATTTTTAATTGTTTTTTTTTNCTTGTCACCCTCGCGGTGCCTTACCTGTTCACTGGGCTTGCAGGATGTTCAGTGAGCCGTGTGGATTAGTCGTGGTGCGCGTAAGCTGGCCCGGACATCACACGTAAAAAAAAAATTATGGATTCGAAAGTTCATAATGTCCTCACAACTCAAGGCATGGAAGAAGGCAGGCACTCGTGAAGAGAGGCAGCATGACTTGGTATTTATTATTTTATGAGCCAGAGAGGACTAAGGGGAGTCATGGGAAGCCTGCAAGCAAGCTAGCTGTAGCCAGGTTCTTCAATAATGGCAGACCATCCCTCTAAAATAACAAAGAATGGGTTGCTTGCTTCAGAAGGGACAGGCGGCCTTGTAAAGGTAAAGAAACCCTGGCCTTTTGACTCTTATATATATATATATATAATCTAACATGCAAGGGGGATTTATTAACCACTAAATAGTTTTTTTTCTAATTTTTATTTATTTAAAAAATATTTATTTATTTAAAATATATTGTTAATATTAACATACCAAAAAATCAATTTAAAATAAAAAATTAAATTTAAATAAAAAATATTTTAAAATTCATTCTCAAACACACTTTTCATGAAGCCTACATCTATACATAAACATATCTGAGAGATCTTTTCTTCCACATCACTGGACAGCCATTAATATGGAAGAAAAGATCCCTGGCAAATTAACAAGAATTGAGAACAAAATATCTCTTGTTTTTGTACTGACAAGAATTTAGAACATGAATCTCTTGCAAATGTGATTAAGATTTATTTTCTGTTCTTCATGTATGAAGACTTTCTTTGCCTGTTTAAAGATTTAAAAACTTGTTAAAGATCCATTAGTACTTATTAGATATTATTTTAAACATAAAACTATAAATTAGAGTTTTTTTCTATGCAATCTCATTCTATGAAACTCTATTTAAAGTTAAATGTTATATAAATAATGTTTGGTATTGTAGTAAAGATTATCTTTTAAAGTATTTGTTATTTTAAAATATACTAAAATAATATATATTTTTTTAAAAAAATTATTTTTCACA
Source organism: Populus ilicifolia (assembly GCA_015708895.1). NCBI lineage: Eukaryota > Viridiplantae > Streptophyta > Magnoliopsida > Malpighiales > Salicaceae > Populus > Populus ilicifolia. The sequence continues at coordinate 206,903 of SRLM01000589.1, forward strand.
TAAACATATCAAAACAATAAAAAACCCAATAAATACTTAACTGAAAATAAAAAAAATATTTATTTATTTTAAAATATAGCTACAAAGACAAACAAACACTTAATATAGCAAATAGATTATTTTATATATTATTTTGAGAAATTAAATTTTGTTTGAAATTTAATTATTTAATACTGTTATTTTATTAAAAGTTTTGAATTGATTTGGAAATTTTAAAGATGTTGTGGATATATATATATATATGTATAAGTCAAAAATAATCAAATAACTTGAGAAAAATGGCATATCCTCTTAAGATATAACGTTAATGGAAACCAGCTAAATTTGAAAAGTGGAATTCTTTATTTGTATTTCAAACCAATAAAAACTATAAAAAACAAAACTGGATTCCACGATACTGATCAAAAGCATTAAATTCACTAAATCAGCATCTCCATTTTTTGAAGAGAGAAAAGAAAAACAGTAACAGCTAATCTGGCAATGATTATAGTCTATACAAAATTTAATAATGGATGTAAATTGTAAAAAAGAACAAGAGGGGACGGCACATTTTATTTTTTTTAATTAAAATTGATGCACAAATACTAATATTTAATTTTGGAAAGAATGACTGGAATTTCTCAAAATACATGGGAATGATGAATTGAAATTTAATAGACAATGAAAAATTAATAGCATTAATTAATAATAATATTCCATCCCATGTGTAGCGAAAGTGTATTGACTTTTATGGAAATCCATGTGGGAAGCCAGATTTATAAAGGTGGCCATCATTTCCCATTTGCTTCCACCACTGTAATGGTGTAATAACTCTCTCTCTCTCTCTCTCTCTCTAGCTGTGGGGGCCTGTGGTTCTTGTCAGTGACCATACAATTTCATCAGATTTGTCTCTATTATTTCTTTCCTTCTTTCTTTGGAAATTGATCATCCACCACTACTTTCCATCCCTGCCATTTCCGATAACAACAAACAAGAAAGCATCCTGCTTTCCTCCTTGTTCTCCTCTCTTCTCTTCGGTAAGCTCTCTCTTTCTTGTAGCTGCTTTAATTGATTCTTCTCTTCTCATTTCTTTTTTTTTTCTGTTTTCCTTTAATTGCATAAGCTGGTTTGTGTTATGATGCGTAACAGTGGTTGTTGTGCTGCCTGCTTATAGATTAATTGTTGAATTAGATATTTTATTGAGAATTATTAGTTTCTTTCATTAAAATCCAGTGACCCTTTGATTCTAATAGCAGCTGATTTTTTATCCGTAACTGGAATCAAATGCAACTGTAAAACTTCAATCTATTCTTATTTTTAAGAAAAAGGATAAAGGTTTGATCTTGATCCCTTTGAAGGACTGAAAATCAGCATGTAATAGTTCTCAAATGATCATAATACAGATATTCTTGGTAAAAAAACATATCTTTATGTAACTGAAATAAGAATTTTCGATTCTGGTAATTGTAATTTAGTTCATGTAGAAACTTTGGATGAGTAGCGGTCAATTTAAGGGATTAGTTAATTAATTATACAGATTTAAGTGATTTTGTTCAAGACAAAGGAGTCGTGGAGGTAGCTGGACTTCTTGTTTGGACAGTTGTGTTTCCCGCGGCTTTTATTTATTGTTTTTATTATTTCAAGATATTTGTTCTTTTTTTGAGCTTTTCGAGGAACTGGTTGTCACCCGCGCTTTCCATGCGCGTGTGAGTGAGTTTAATCCATCAATCACCTTCCTTCAATGGGGCCCGCCCTTCTCGACCGATATGCATGTGGACCCATTTTTGGATCTTATCAATATTATATTGGACATGTTTGGCCGGTGGCGGTGGCGGTGGCGGCGACTGTCTCGGAATTCCATCAACACGCACATACAGACAGATGGATGAAGTGATGTTATTTGTTCTGTTTAATTCAAAGCTAGTTAGAAGACGGGCAGTTTTTAGCAACCACTTCTCTCTTGACTCTTGTGGAAGGACTTTGCTTTTGGCTTATGTTTGCAAGTAGATGGGTGTCTCTGTCTCATGCAATGGACACCATTGGAGGAAACTTTTGTCTTTCTTTTAAATGATTTTGTTTTTTTATTATAAAAGATGTTTTTCAGGGCTTTTTTCTTTGTTTTGTGTATGTAGACTGTAGTTGCTAAGGTTAGTTCACCATGTAATAATAGTTGTCTTTGTAATTTTGTGGCAGGTTAGTTAACAATACAACATCGGCTTTTTACAGTCATTGGATTGGACCTGCGTTTTTCCTCCAACGTACTAAATGGCTTCTTCTATGGTAAGAAATGATTTTCTTATTCAATTTGTGCCTTCATTTCTGTTCATGTTGATTAAAATCTGTTCACTCTTTCTCTCCTATTAGCTTCCATGATTCTCTTTAATATGTTAATCTGCCATGCTGACACTAATTTTAGCTGCTTTCACAATGTCGAAAGTGGTTTGCAACCTGCAATTCCATGTCATGATCTGAATTCTATGATTCAGACTCTCTATGTATGCTCCCATATGATAGTGTTCAACTTTAGTGTTGTTATGGAGTCCCTTTGCCATCTGTTCCACTGAATCTTCCTCAAGTTGGTCTTGTAACTCGTACTCTTGATTGTGCGCTTCCTATTTCAGGTTCCATCTAAGAATTTTAAGAGATCGCAATCAAGAAAATCGCATTCGTGGTGGTGGGATAGTCATATCAGTCCGAAAAATTCCAAGTGGCTTATTGAGAATCTTGAGGGTGAGCAACTAATCTCTCACTGTCCCTTTTGTTGGTAGTGCAGAAATGTCACATGCATTACATGTATAAAAGAGACGGAACCAAATGGTGATGCCTTGCCACCTTTTCTAAATCACACATTTTAAGTATAATGCTTCCCAAAGGCAAAATAAACATTGTTTTAAAAGTTAAAAGGACATGCAATAAATTATGAAACCGAGGTGTTTTCTCTGGATGTTGCTGTCCTGATCCATGAAGATATCAATAAGGAGCTGCTACTCACGAGTTATAAAGTCGTTTATGTTTAATACCGTGTCATGTCTGGTGCCTATATTTAGGGATCTGCCTCTCTATTCTTTCATCTCTAAGAAAATGGTGGTTAGAATGTTTGCTAGTTATAGCTAATTGCTCCTAATGATTGTTTTCTTTGGATTCCAATATGGGAATACCTTGAGTGATTGGTATGGTTAATTCCAAAAACCCCCAAGCTTTTGAAACAGGAGTATTTTTTTTCCCCGATCTTTGTATTTTAAATTACAGAACTGTAAGTTCCCCTTATCATTTTCATTTCCAAAATGCCAAGAGTGAAAACAAGAAAACAATCCTTTACTGCAGAGATGGACCAGAACGTGAAGAGGATGCTGAAGCTAATTGAAGATGATGGAGATTCATTTGTTAAAAAGGCTGAGATGTATTATCAGAAGAGACCAGAACTAATTTCTCATGTAGAGGAGTTCTACCGCATGTATCGATCTCTGGCTGAACGTTATGATCACGTGACAGGAGAATTAAGGAGGAGTATTCCACCAGATCTTCAATCCCAGGGCTCCGGAATTTCTGATATTGTCTCCGAACCACCTTCTCCTGCACGTGAACAAAAACTAAGCCGCCATAAATCTGGCCCTAGAGCTGCTGGGTTTGAATTCTTTCTGGGTTCTGGTGGTAGTAGCACCGATCATCACCAGAAAGAAGGAGATGAATCATCCACTTTGACAGATTCAGAATCAGAATCCGATGATTCTTCAGTCAACAATTACTCAAGTCTATCAGGGAATAGCGGTGACCAAGGACTGTCCAGGAAGATAATTGATTTAGAAATTGAGCTTCGTGAAACAAAAGAGAAGCTGCGGGTGCAGCAAGATGAGAGTGTTGATGGCTCATTTAGGGGATTGAGAAAAGAGGATTTTGATGATACTCTTGCTAGAATAGCAGGATATGAGCGAGATCTGACAAATGCAAATCAGAGAATACAGGTGTCAGAAGAAGAGGTTGCTAGATTGAACATTGAGCTTAAAAAATATAGGTCATCTGAGGTCACTGAAGGTTTGCAATCTGAGTTTGCATTGTCCACTGAGAGCAAGGCGATGACAAGGGAGGCTGAGCTGGAACCTGAGATCAATCAAGCTGCACATCTTCAAGATAGGGTTGATGGGTCAGAATCTGAAACTTTTGACTCCAATGCAAAGATTCAGTCACTAATGGAAGAACTTAGGGTTGCTAATGAGAGACTTCAGTTTTCAGAGAAAGAAATTACCACTTTGAAAGGGCAACTTGAGGGTGATGGACCCTCTGATAAAATCAATAATTTGCAGGAGGAACTTGCATTGGCTCACAAGGAGATAAATACGTTGAAAAAAAAGCTCAGCGTGGAAAAAAGGGAGGTCTCCAAGCTGCAGGAAAGAATTTCCAGGTTGAAAAGTAGTCTCTCCGACCGGGATCATGAGGTGAGAGATCTTAAAATAGCAGTCTCTGATGCTGAGCAGAAGATTTTTCCAGAAAAAGCACAGATTAAGGCTGAAATGTCTAAAATGATAGAGGAGAAGACACGCTTGGAGGAGCAGCTGAAAGAGCAAGAATCACGTGGCCGTTCTTTAGAGGATGACATTAGGATGTTCCAGGCTGAAAAGGCAGAAATGGAGCAAAGACTTGATCGTGAGATTCAGCAGTTAAAGGAAGACATTGCTGAGAGAGAGAGTCACATAGAAAAAATGGATAAAAGCCTTGATGTTTTAAAATCTGAGAGAGATGAGCTTAATGTTAAAGTAATTGCTCTTAAAGCGGAGGTAACTACAAGAGATGAACGGATTGATCAAATGGATAGGCATTTGCAACAGTTACACATGGAGCATGTGAAGCTGGTTTCCGGTGCTGAAGAGGCACGAAAACTACTGGATGTGTTAAGATCAAAAGTTAAGGATCTGGAGGAAGAAGTTGAGAGGCAAAGTTTTGTAATCCTGGAAGGGGCAGAAGAGAAACGGGAGGCTATAAGGCAACTGTGCCTCGCACTTGAACATTACAGGAATGATTATCATACGCTAAGACAAGCTTTTGTCGGGCATAAGAGAGTTCCAGTCTTGGCAACGTAAGTTAGGTTGTGGCTGCACTGCAACTGCACTTCTGATAGTGCGAGCGAGAGCCCCGGTCAGGTACTCAATAGTGTAATGATGCAATATTATTTATTTCTTCACGTATCTCAAGCTTGAGTTGAGGGACGCCCAGGTTTACTGCTATTAATGGTTTGTAGTAGTCCTGTGTTATTTCTTTGGTCTGCGTAGCAAACATAAAAAGAGAACTGTCAAGTCTTGGGGGGCCATAAAAAGAAGTCCTCGAACATCAAAAAGTAGCTGATGATTATCGTAGATAGAGTTTTTCCAAACCTACTCCTGCTAGCAATGTTGTTTTGATGGGTTGGTGTTGATTCTCACCCGTACCTTTAATCCCTGAGATGGAGTTCTTATTTTGTGCAAAATTTCTAACCAAATCTTGTTGAAGAGATTTGAAGTGGGTTATGTTATGGTAAGATTTCTATTCTCAATAAATAAAAAGCCATCAGAAAGCTCTATGAGGCAGCCACCAAGGAGAGTGAAATGCTGGGTGTCAAGAAAGTGAAGGTGCCGGTGGTTTCTCAGGAAGAGCATCCATTAAACTTCTTTTAGGATCTCAATGAAAAGATGTTTAAGGCGGTGCAAACATCTAAAGAACATTCCTTTTTGTTGTTGTTTTTTTTCTTTTTTATTTGAAAATTCTTCGAGAAGAGGGTAAAATATCGAGTCCCAGCAAAGTTTTCAATAGAAAATTCTAAAGATGTACAGCTTGCGCAATCTACAAGCAGCACTGCTACGAGCCCTTTGGAGATCATTCTGCCTGTCCTCATTTTACAACAGCTTTACTTACGGTAGGATGATGTAGAAGGCATAATGATATATGGAGAGGGAACAAGTCATCCGTGACTTTGTGTCGTCATCTTCGGCATGTTGTTATTCACCGCACGTCCACATTCGGAAGTTACACAGTCATTTTCTTTCAGCGTATCACAAGTTGGGAAATTGTACATTATATGCACCCGCCCGCGCACACGCACTATCCTTAAAATTCTTGAAATCCTGAGCACGGATCATCAGTGCTCTTTAGAAAGGCACCAAATAGATCATCATCACTCAATCATCCCAAGCACTGTCAGCTGCACCCTCACTTTTAATGCTTGAAGGAGCTATCATGAACCTATACTTATCCTCGATGTTTATACACGCGGGCCCCATCACCTTGGACGGATCATTCCTGGCTTCCTTTTGCAAAGCTGCCGCCGCCTCTCTCTCTTTCCTTCTCGCAGTCTAGATAGATATCAACGGCACTAAGCTCGGTTAAAATACAAGAAAGATAACAAAGCGAAACATTGTTCAAGATGTAATAACTACATAGCAATTCCATTCCACGCGGCAAGAAGAGGTTTGCATGGAGAGTCGTGTGGAGCAGAGAATGTGAAGCCATAGAAACACAACCAATCCAAGTATATTATTACTGGAAGAAGTTATTAAAGTATGTTCGAAAATAAAACCAATACCTTCCCCGTTGCAAAAGCCACCGTGTTCCCCGACTCAACATCTGCTATTGCTTTCTTTATTTGTGCCACGAGGAACTAAAGTAGGAAGGCACACCAGTCAAAAATTGAAGGGCTGGCAAATTTACGGGAAAGGATCATAAGATAAGATAAGGTGAGGAGGTACCAGATCTTGATCAGTGTAAAATGAAGTGGCTTGGCCAGTTGATCCTGCACGGCCAGTCCTTCCAATTCGATGCACATAATCTTCCATTGTCTATATTGAGACAGCCATAACTGAAGCTTCAGGTTTGCTATTTCAGAAGGAAATTAATAGCAACTGAAATGATGAGGCTAATGAAATGCTAAAGATAAGTATCACAAAGACTACATGACTGCAAGTTGACCATGATGCGCCACAAGGCATGGTTCTTGTTAGCCTCTAACACAAGATGAGATTTCAGGATACTTCTATAATCAAGATCACTACCAATGCTATTGTGAACAAGAACAATGGCAGGCTATCCAGTGACCAAGCAGGATTCCCGAGTTTTTCCAACAAAATAATCAATGAAATACTAGCAGGCTGTGTTCGTGGATTTAATCTAGCAATAGGTGATCAAAAAAGTTTCCACTAAAAATACCTTTGGGAGATCCAGATTAATCACATGAGCAACTCCAGTTACATCCAATCCGCGAGAGGCAACATCAGTGGCAACCTGCACGTGGATCACTATAAGAAACATAGACAATATTGAATTTGTAAAAAAGGAAATTTAAAGAAGAAATGGGAAGAGGGAGCAAAAGAGGAAGTGTAGAATAAATCTACTGCACATCAGAAACGATACCTTTTCTTTCTTTTCTTCAGGAAAAAAATAGTAAATTGTATTAAAAGGCACCACAGGATGGTGCATCAAAGAGTACACTAAGATAGACAGGCATGTGTGACAGAGCAAGTACAAGTGTATAGAGGATGAGGAGAGGGAACAGGACAAAAAAGAGGGACGGTGATTAAGAGCATTAAATTTGATTCATTGGATAACTTCAACAAGAAAGTAAGACAGCTTGAATACGACACAACTTAGGAATGTCACAAACTGAGTTATGTAAAACATGTGACGATATTGATATGAACATTTCCAAAAGCAAGCACTCAAGGTCCTTAAGTAATATAAGTCATAATACCAAAATACTAGTAGAGCCACTCCTAAAATCACGCAGAGCAGCCTCTCTTTCACTCTGACTACGACCACCATGAAGAGCAACTGCCTGTAAAGCTTGTGCTACCAAAGCTTCGGCAACTTCGTTGCACCTTGTCTACATGCAGACCATATTCAAGTATCAAAACTTTGCCTAAGATTGCAGTGTAAATAACAATAGAGAAACATAACTTAACGTGCATTAAAAATATATAGCGTGAGGTGTACCTTCCTCTCCACAAACACAATAGTCAAGGGGAAAGGCTGATTTGATCTTTCAGCCTGAGAAGCATCCTCCACGAGCAGAGCTAGAAGGCAATCAATCTGCACCACATTAAATGCTTTCACAACACTATACCAATTTGATTAATTGATGGGTCACACAAACTTGAAAGAACAGGGGTTACCTTAAAAATACGTTACAAGAATATGAAAGTTATATAATTTATGGTAAAAATACACAATGACATGCAATGGATATGCTCCAAAAATACAGAATGGAACGTTGTAGTGTTTCCTCACTCACAAGTTAGAGAGCAACAGTATCTTGTATCTTGATGATTAGACTCGAGATTGTTCACTCTATTACAAATAATGAAATTGCTTCAGTGAAACAAAAGTAGCAATGACTAAACCAGCAGTGAAGTTGATGCATGAAGACACTGATTGAGATGCACAAGCCCGCTTAGAAATGAGGAACTATATACTAAGTCCACATAAACCAATAAATAGAAAGCCAACCATATACACTGTATGTGAAACAACATATCTAGTACTGATGCACCAAAAGAAACATACCTTCTCGCTTTCAGAAACCTTTGTCAGAATTTGAGACACATTTGCAGTTGGGCTACTCACTTTTCCTACCTTAACTTGCACAGGGCTAGTTAAGTACTCCTGAAATTGAATAAAAACAAGATAATTTTCACATTAGCTTCTTTGTGGCAGGCTAAACCAGCCAATATAATCTTACAACACAACTTAATATTAAAAAGTAGGAAATATCTCAAGATTTTCAACTCAAAATTGACACTAATTAAACGCAAAACAGCCAGATAGGCAAAGGGGAGGAAAAAATATAGTTGGCTTCTTTTCAAAAATATAGTAAAAGCAAATACATGATTTGCAGCAGTATCTCTGAATGCCGTCATAAAACTCATCCTGGTGCTAGAATGATTTGAAAGCTAAACATATAGACCACTGAAACAGAGAAACCATGAGACACCATACCAAATATGACAGAGAATATTAGCAAAATAGGATAAGAAGAGCCATTAGACCAAATTGACCGTGTCTAGTATCACAAGAATGAAATTCAACATTGTACTTTAAAGTGTGATTTTCATGCAACAATTCCAATTTTGGGATAGTATTTGTTTTCCAGCAACATTTGACCATAAGGAAACAATAAACCATTACCTGAAGATGCTCATGTTTGAAGTTTTGAAAAGATTATTTCCAGGGACTTACAAAACAGGAAGGAGGATCAATGTACATCTTAACGCCAAAACAAATACACCAAATGAGAAGGCTTCATAAATTAATCAAGTTCAGATGGAAGACATCTGAAATAAAATCACCTTGGGTAATCATAATATGAATTTGAAAGAAAAAAGTTGCTGTCAAAAGGCTATCAATTTCCAGGCATTGAGTTTTTTTAAAAGAAAAGGTTTAACATTAGATATTCTACTCCATGGGCCGGGATTTGATTCAAATGATAGCTGTTAAAGAAAATGAAGCACAGATCCATCAATATCTTCTAAATTATTCCCACTCTCCTCTTCTTGCAAGAATCATATCATGCTTTTAAGGGTAAATACAAACGGAAATAAGCAGGAGCTCTAGCCTGTGTTAATGTTTCAATTTCCACAGGCATAGTGGCACTGAACAGCAAAGTTTGATGCTTTTCTGGAAGATTGCACATAACCTGAAACAATATGGAAGTGATCAATACATCTTGTTGAAAATAACTGCAATTCTTGCAAGTGTATAAACACTAGTCATATGAAGCACTGTTATATCTGCAGTTGAAGAATCCACTCAAATGACAATGATGCAGCAAAAGCATTAGAATCAAGAAAATGTGCTAACTTTATCTTAAAAAAAATAAAAATTCAACCACTCGCATGCATTTGCATCATATGCTCACGGAAAGGTAAACTCAGATATCTCCCTTTAGTGTTGGGCAGATCAATGAGTTGATTATAATGCTGTGAAGCTGGGGTTGCTTACCTGTTTAACTTTTTGTTAAACAAGGATAAAGTTGCAGTTCTTGTGAAAATGTTTGTGTCACTGAAACCGATCTTGATAGTGTACTTATGTTATTCAGTAATAGATCATAACTAGCCTGGTGTATACACTGTGGAGCATCAAATTGCAGAATCATGTACCTCTCTAATCTGTGGTTCAAACCCCATGTCAAGCATTCTATCAGCTTCATCCAGAACAATAAATGAAATTCTTGAAAGGGAAGTGTTTCCTTGTTGCAAATGATCAATTAATCTTCCAGGAGTAGCAACAATTACATCCACTCCTGCTCGTAGCTCCAACCTCTGTCATGGGATGCAGTGTCAAAAAAAAGGTATTAGGAAACTATATGAAAATCACATGTTATCGTAACGATACTAGAAAACAGAGCATTGAGAGACATTCTCAGTTGCTGGAAAAGAAAATGATCTGTTATAGGAGTCCAATTCTCACAAAGATAGGGAATTTCAATAAAACTCCAACAAGCAAAAAGTTTCTTTTATTCTACCTAACCACATGCAGACAATTCCTAGGCAACAGGCATGGATAATAACCCATCATTTCTAGTCGTCTAATGCACCTAGAAACAACAATCAACCATAAGAAGCCAAATGTTCACAGCATTTTTTACCTGGTCAGCAATATTTGTTCCTCCCACCACGATTGCCGTTCTAAAGGACTCAAGAGATCTACTAAAACCTTTAACCTGAAAGATATGACAAAGTAGCTCAATATCGGTGCTTGTCAAGTATGTCTAACAAACCCATGTAAAGTTGCTATACAGAACAAACTCAAGTATAGACAGAAACCTGATGAAAATACGTTCCATCAATACAAATAAAGTCGATAACAGTCTTGACTTTAAAAAATAACCAAATTCAAGATGAATTTTCATAGAGTTGCATTCATTGATGATACTCCATGATTTCTATAAATGAAAAATATAAATAAAAGATGACCAGAGCGACAGATGTAATCCATGAGTATATTATTGCTCTCTACAGCTGGAAAGCAGCTACCACACCTCTTTTTCAATCTGCTGAGCGAGTTCTCTTGTAGGAGCCAGCACCAATGCCAATGGTCCATCACCACGCCGAACAGGAGGTTGAGCCAAGCAATGCTGCAGATCAAAATATGAAAAATCACAATCAAACTACACAAACAAATGCAATACCCCTAGAACACATCTACCAAGAGCATGGCTTTTAGCATTAATCTAATCACCTGTATCATAGGAATGGTAAATGCGGCAGTTTTGCCACTGCCAGTTTCAGCACAACCCAGCAAATCCCTTCCACTAAGTGCAACAGTAATTGCCTGAGCCTGGATTGAAGTCGGCCTCGTATACTCATGATGTGCAATAGCCTTCATGATACTTTGATGTAAACACTAACAAATATTTACAAAAACACTTCAGTTTCACAAATGACTCCGTAATAAATAAAAATATATTAATAAATTAAAAAAGAAAAGGAATTTACCATGTCTTCAAATGATTCAATAGCTGCAGGTGCAAGAGGTGAACCCAAAGCAACACTAACATCTATATTAAGCCGAGACCGAATTTCTGCAATCTGCATTTATCATTACAGTCTCAATCAAGTATTTATTTAATTAACGAATTGAATTTTTTTAATTTTTTTCGAAATAAAGAGAAAAGATCACTACTAAATAAAGCATTTTTAGTTCGATAACAACTTCATTAGCAAAAATAAAAAATAAAAACTTGAAGAAGAAGAAGTGAACCTGATCAGGATTGAAGCGAAGGACGCGGTCGGAGGGCGTCCAGTTAGGAAAAACAGGTTGAGGAACGGAGATAGTTCGGGAGAAGGCGCCGACGCTCCGGCGCGAGGGAGAGGCGGAGGTAGTGGAGGAGGAGGTGTTGAAATTCGAAGAGGAATGAGAGAGGTTAGGGTGATCGTTAGTGTCAATTGGAGGAACTGAGTGAGCTCTAGAAGTAGTAATGGTGGCGGTTGAGCTTGAGTTTCTCAGGTGAGGAGGAATATACGACATCGTTTTTCGAGCAGTGAAGACAGAGTGAATCCGTGAAGTGGAAGGAGGAAATAAAAGAGATAGAGAGAGAGAGAGATATGGTTTCGGTTTTTTAAGGGGGGTATTTTAAGCCCAATCTGTTTTCAGGCCCAACTCTTCAGTGGGCCGCGTTGGATCATTTTCGATTTAGGTCATATTTATCTTTAAAAAAAAAAAGTGAAATCAGAGCTTAATGATGGTTTTTAATTCATTGCTGCAGTACTGATTAAATAAAGTGATTATCATAATTATATACAAATTGTTACATGATAAATATTTATTATTCCATGTTGCATGCATAGGATTTTTTTCCTGGTGTGTGTTTATTTTTATATTTTAAAAAAATTAAAAAAATATTTATTTTAAATTAATATATTTTTAAATTATTTTAATGTACTAATATCAAAATTATATTTTAAAAAATATTAATATATATTTTAATACAAATAAAATTATTTAAAAAATAACAGCAACCACGCTATTAAATCATGTTAAGTTCTTTCAGTAAAATAATTATAATTTAAAAAACATACCACTTATGTGCATTGAATGGATTTATTTATATTAATTTAAATTTTTCAATCTAAAAAATCGTTAAAAAAAAGGAACAAGTATGATTAACCATTAAACTAATCTCCTGGGATTTTAAATAGGATGATATGAAAAGCTTCCTTTTCTTTTCTTTTTTGTCCCAGCCTCCAGGTGAAAAGGATTTTGGCCCAGTTTTCTTTTATGGGACAATTTATCTTCCTTGATCCTGTCAGTATGTTGTCACCTTAATCATTCAAATATACACTAAATGCAACCTCATACCCCCCGGGGATTAGAAATAATAAAATTTTTAATCATAAAAATGTGCATTAATCTGATGGTTTAATCGAAGCGCCATAATTAATCCCTCACGCATACACTTGGTTTTGAAATCCGTGTCATTTTTTTAATTAAAAAGATATTTTTCAAAATGGCGTGCTACACAACAGTTTTATTTTTTATTTTTTAAAAAAGATATTGTAAAAATTTATAAGATAAAAAATATTTTTTAATATTAATATAATTTTTTTAATAATATTAATTATTTATTAATAATAATACACACAAACACTTTAAATTACAAGAAAAATAATAATATTTATAACTCATATTAATACATTAAAAAAATAATATAAAATTAGGTATGAACATATTAAAATTCAATATGAAAATGAGATCTGACATGGCCAAACCTATAATAAATTTGGATGGGGATACACTTAGGTTTAACATGGTGGTGATTGCGGTCAAGGTGATAATAATAATTTTTTAAAATTTAATAATAATAATATTTTTACATTTGAAATTAATCCCATGATTGTTTTTCAATATTTTTTTTAACTTGATGATTATTTTATTAATAATATTAATTATTATAAAAATAACAACAAAAATAAATTTTTTAATATCAATATTTTTTATTATAGTAAAAATAATAATATTCATAACACAAATAATATAATTTTTAATTTCAATAATATCTACAACACAAATAATAATATTATTTACATCAAAACTTTGAATGATTGTAAAATTAATAATATTATAATACAAATAATAATATATTTGATATGAATAATTTTTAAAATACAAACAATAATATTTTTTACAATAATACTTGGAATTGTTTAGTAATTTTAATAATACTATACTCCAGATGCACTTTTTATTAATATAAAAAACATAATAATAATAATAATAATAATAATAATTTCTTTAAAATTTATTAATTATGTTAATTAAAAATAATGATAATATTTCTTACGCAGGTATTAGTTTTGGTACCATATGCGGGCCTGGTCTGCCCAGCACTCAGGCAGACAATCCAAGCACCCAAGGCTGGGCAAATCAAGAAACAGGTGGCTGCAGCCTGAGACGTGGCCTGCCCAACACCTAGGCATGGTTGTGAAGCGCCGGGTATCCACATCCTTAGGGGACGTGGACGTGTCTCTACCAAGACGCTTGGGGCTGCTGCCTACAATTTCACTCGTGCCCACACCAAACAATATCTATACTACAGTGCAGAGGGAAGTAATTAATATACAGTGAATTTGCTTACCGAAATAAAACACTTACCATTTTTAGTTATAATTAATTCCTTTCAAAGAAAGGCTTGTTTGGTAAAGATTTTCTTCTACGATATCTCTTGCGTAGCAAAGAATACGATTTGTGTAACTTCTATAAACAGAAGTTAAATTGAAGAGTTAATTGAGTGCCTTCATTCCAACTGATCTGTTTTTCAAATTATTTTTTTATAAAAAAATACATTAAATCAATATTTTTTTTTATAATTTCAATGTGATTATGTAAAAGGTAAAATAAATTATTTAATTAAAAAATAATCTGCACCACGTAACCAAACCTACATTAGCGCAGAGGATAGCATAAGCCAGGAGGCTACGTCATGCAAGGTCGCCTCTTACCATTAGCGCAGAGGAGTTGCCGCACAGTGGACGTGTATTAAATTCTTGGCATTCGACATTGTTGGATGGATGTGTAGAAATGGAGACGGTGGTGTTCATTGATGGAGAGGTTCGACATAAGAAATGGGGCGTGCACATGAGCCCCATCAATCCAGGTGTTCTTAAAATGAAGAACAAACTCAAACGATAAAAATAAAGAAATTCTTGAAATTATGCAAGAATGCAAAGGGCATCTCGGGAGTGACCATAATTGTTTTTTTAAAAATATTTTTTATATTAAAATAATATATCTTTTTATTTTTTTAAATTATTTTCAAGCGGTGGTAGCTCAAGCAACGGTGATTGTAGCGTTGGTGGGAGTAGGTGAGCCCTTCGTCCAAGTCTGTGTCCATGGTAGTAGGTGAGCAATGTAACCGGTACTGGGTCTCCATCATCCATTACCATTTCTCTGGAAAAAAAATAGAAATTCAATTTCTTTCCTATTATTATAATGTTTCACGTTCAACGATGAATGCACTTGTCTCCGTTCTTCGATTATTTTTTTCCGGGAAATGTTACCGCCCGGAATCGGTCAAAGGCCTCTTCCTTTTGCCTTTAACGTGCTTGTAGAGTTTAGGACGCCGTGTGTTAATGCGATGCGGCATCCTGAATATACTACTAACAACACTGAATAAGAAGAATAAATTGAAACAAATACTATCTCCAAATAAAAATTAAAACCAGTAATTTATAACTGAAACCTTGCGTTGACTTGTAAAGCTCAAATCAGAGAAAAAATTCACTCGCAACTTGGCAGCCAAGTTTGACAAATACCAGGTAGAGTGAAACGCAAATCATATTAAACTAGGAGGAGGAGGAGGAGGAGGATATGTTTGTTTATGCCTGTGATGGGAGCGGTGTTTTACCTCAATCGAAGGTTTAATTTCATAAAACTATCTTAATGTCAAAAGCTCATTCACATTAAAATAATGGAAGGTAACGTGGAGGCGAAAAGAAAGGGGCTTTGTATGGTTTAGGTGGGTAGATAGCATGCGCGGAGGTGAACCTGACACGGCAGCAGCAGCTACGCCGTTAAGGGTGACGGGAGATTTTAGGCAGCTACTAACTAACACCTGCATTTGAAGGCTGACTTTTTGAGAGTGTACGTGAAGGTTGTACTTGTTTTTTAATAAAAAAAATTGTTTTTAATAAAAAAATAGATAGTTTTTTAGTTTTTAACATCAATATATTATAACAATTTCAAAACATTAAGAAAAGTATATTCTAAAGAAGAAAAAAAATAAAATCTAATAAAAAACAAATTAAAATTTAGGCTTAATTGACACTGTCTTTTATTTAATGCAAGATTTTAATTGACCGGGAAGATTTGTGTCCTCGTCCTCCTCCTCCAAGTTTGGACCTTTTCCTTTAAAACGTTGAGATGTGCACTTTCACCAAATCTTGATGAGACAAAGATACTCTTAATGGAGAGAACTTCCTTCCATCTCTCATTGATTGTTTGTGAAAATGATTGAACAACCTCAACATTTCGATTTCTTTTTGGTTTTATACGTCATGATAGTATTTCTAGTCTAGATTTTATGTATTGTGGTAAAATTTATTGGTTTGGTCAAAGTTATTTTTTATGATAAAGATGTTTTTGAATCATTTTATACATCAATCAAGATTTTATTTTTATTTTTATTTTTAAATGATTTTAATTGCATGTATACACCCTCTCACCAGTTTTATATATTTAAAAGAATTCAATAAACTATAGCAGCTCTATGTTTTGAATCTTGAAAATCAAGAAAATAAACGGACCTCCTTAATCGCCAAAGTAATTTTTGGGGTTCAAAGTGGAATCTTTAAAGGTAGAAATTTACTATTAAGAGATAAATATAAAGTTTACTATTAATCAAAGGGATCAGCTTGATAGTTAATGAAATTTTCTCATTTCCTTAATTTTCTAGGTCCAAATCTTTTGATCAACTTCTATAATACTTTTAATTTTTCTAATATATCATACATTTAAACTCCTATAAACACTACTAGAAAATCAATGAAAATTAATGAAATTACCGACATGATTTTTTTATTGATAAACACTATCCATTTACATAATTCCGTCTGTAATTTTATCATTATATACTGACAGATAATTTCTGTCGGCAATAAGGTTGGTATATATTGGCTATATTACCGACAGATTATATAGATTTTCAAAAAGTTGCAATGATGTGATGAAGTAGATTTTTTTCACATGGTTTTACCAATGGAATGACCGAAGGATTCAAACCGGGATCTCACATACAATGACGTGGCCAGTCATCGATGGTCTTACCGATGGGTATCCAATAAAATATTTTTATCGGTAATTTCATCGATGAAAGTCAATATATACCCCCATTGCCAACTCTCTTTTCCTCTATTTCTTTTTATTTTTCCTCATCTCAACTCTCTCCTCCTAAACTACAGGCAACCACCCATCCCAACTCTCCCCCTCTTCTTAACACAAGCACTCAAGTTTTTTATACTTTTATACGTGGTCACAACATCCATTCTCCGAGCAATTTATTATGGATTTTATTATTTTTTAAGTAAATCTATCATTTTCAGTTTCAATATTTAAATATCAATTTTATTATTTTATTATCTTTTTAGTATATGTATTTTGTTAACGTATGTACTTGTTTAACTGTTATTTATCAAAGAAACTTGTAGTATGAATATATAATTTTAGAGTTGTTATAGTTTCTTTTAGATTTTATCAAATTATATTTGTTTGTAAATTGTTAAAACTTGATTTGAATTAGATGTATTGTGATGAAATAAATAATAGCTGATTTAATAGATCCATTTTAATTTTTAACAATTATATTATGGAGTTGTGACT
Source organism: Populus ilicifolia (assembly GCA_015708895.1). Taxonomy (NCBI): domain Eukaryota; kingdom Viridiplantae; phylum Streptophyta; class Magnoliopsida; order Malpighiales; family Salicaceae; genus Populus; species Populus ilicifolia. Next base: position 224,213 of record SRLM01000589.1, read on the forward strand.
TTTGTAAATTTATATATGTATAAATTTGTATGAACGTTGACAATTGACAATTGATAATAAATATTTAACATAAGTATTTTTTTAGTTTGTTGGATAATGTCGAGGCAAACTAATTTTTTTATAAATTTATTTACATAACATAGTTAATACATGTTGTTATTATAATTTTATTGAGGTTCAATAGAAGTCATGGATAATCATTCATAGATGTATTGAGACTCACCTCAATGATTGTGGACGATAGAATATTATAACTGAGATTAAGAGTTTTATTAATTTCATAATATCTATTCCAAGGAATTTTACTTATAGTGTTATTAGGTATCCATGCAAGAAATGTAAAAATAAAAAGTTTATGCATTAAGATGTTGTAACAATGCATTTTTGAACCAAAAAGTTCATGGAGGATTACCTGTGTTGATATGCATACAGAGAACTATTTGTTCCTAATAAGGCCATGGTAGAAAGTGTGCTTGGGTTAACTTCTAATACTAGCAATATGCATGAAGTTGGAAATGACAACAGTAATCTTTACAGGAATATGGTTATGGATACAATGAGAATGAATGAAGGTAATGTCAGTGAATGTTTAACTGTAGAATAAAAACCTAACGCAGATGCAACAAGGTTTTTTGATCTGTTGAAAGATTATGACAAATCATTATGGGATGGTTGTACAAACTAAAGTAAATTATTAGCCATAACACACGTGTTCAATATCAAGTCAGATATGTCTCATTCATTTTCTTTTCTTTTCCTACAAATCCTTTATGTTTCTTATGGTATTTTTATTGTTGTGATTGTAGTTTTCAACATATTAAAATATATGATTCTCCTTTCTTTATCTTTGTATTTTTTAACCTTTTATTTTATTTTAATAATGATTATTTTTATGGTGTTCTTTGTTTTATATATTGTTTGTAGATAAAATCTTGAAATCAACACATTATTAAGATAAACATTTTTTATTCCTAAAGTCTTAAATTTTTTCCTCTTTATTTAATTTATTATTTGTATTGCCATAATAATTAAAAAATTTGTTAAATTTGAATTGTTATTGTTGAATTTTATTATATTATTGTTTTTTTATTATTTTGATTACTTTTAATTTTAATTTATAAATTTCTATAGATGTTAATTGAAAATATATAGGTGTTGAATTTCTGTATATATTAGGTTGTATAGAGTTGATTTTGCAATATTTGTGTAATTATTCATATAAATTTGTGTAAATGTGTAAAATAAAAATTAACTCATGGATATTATCAATTTTTGTAAGCATGACAACTATGGGTAGTCTCTAATATAAAGAAGGTGTTGATAATTTTTTTTAAATAATCAAATTTAATTATTTGTATAAATTTATTTAGATGTGTAGAATGAACATTTAATTGTTTTATTGTTTGTATTGTAATAATTATTTGAAAATTCAGTCTCTTTTAATTGTTATTATTGAATTTTCCATAGAAATGGTAATTGGAAATGAAGAATTAAATTTAATTCTTTTATCTTAATTTTATTCTATTATTGATTGTCATGTATTTTATTATTCCATTAATTTTAATTGTTATTTATGTATTTCTATAGATATTAAGTTGTATATAAGATTTTTTAATAGAGTCAATTGGTTTGTGGTTATTGTAAATATTTGCAAGTTGTATATAAGATTTTTTAATAGAGTCAATTGGTACTGCCAAATTTTTTTAAATAATTGAATTTAATTATTTATTTGTATAAATTTATATAGATGCGTAGAATAAAACCGACACCACGTCTTCAGCAAATGGTTGCAGTTTATTCTTCTAGCAGCGATGATGACATGTTCTTAGGTGCTGATTATGAAGAGACATACACGTCAACTTGTGATGGTGCCTCTTTTAACGCAGTTTCATAGCATAGAGGCAGTGTGCCTTCACAACAGGGTCAATTCACTTGTAAGTACCAGACATAATGGAATGATGACCTTTCAATAACAAATTGTTTAGGTTTTAGTTTTTTATATTTATAATATAATTTATGAACAACTAATTAATATTTTATTAATTTTAGGTTCACAAACATTTAGACTGCCTGGATAATAATATCGGCATTTAAATCATGTATAGAGATTTTATTGTTTCAATGGAGTCAAGTTTTCAGATATCCTGAGTAGAGACCTAATATCGATATATGGTTTTGATGATTTTAGGGAGGTGTTAACTTCTCATTTTTAATAATTTATTTTAATAATTTTATATCTTATACTATTTTTATTTTCAATTAATTATTTATACATAACATGAATTTGAGTGGGATTGTGTTGACAACAATATTATGATGAGGGTATGGGAGAATCACGCGACAACTATATAAAGTAAAAAATAATATAAGTTTTTGTTTTATAATTTTATATTCTAAATTTTAATTTGTTACCGTGGAAGTAGGTTGCATGAGTTTTTATGACATATAAAAAAAGCAAAAAAAATATGAGAGATAACGGTCTGAAAGGATGTAATGAGGTGGCGATTTAACAATAATTCAAACCACTATTCATCTCGGGGGATATATGGGCGCAATATATTAAACATGTGACGTCTGAGCGGTTCGCATGACACTCAAGGTCTGGTGCTAACAAGTAGAACTAGGAAGTTCATGGTTCGATGACAACGCACACCGACGGCTCTGTCGCATTTAGTGCACATGCAAAGCGAATGGTAAGATTAATTTAAAATAATTATATCATTAATTAATTTGTTGTTGCTAAATATATTTAACTTGCAACTTTTTTTCCTTATAGGGTACATCTCTTAAACGCGAGCCAAGTCTAATGCAGCTGTTTGTAGAAACGTACGTGTGAAGTCAAGACCGCCAAAAGAGGGTACAATAGTTCATGGACATCCATGCTCAACACTTTATGGTATGTTCGTTCAATTATTTTATTTTATAAGTTATTATTTTCTTGAATTAAATATGATGATTTTTTTAATTTTCAAGAGATCTATAATAGGCGGTTGAGGGATAGATATGAGAACAATCCTTCAACCCATCCAAATTTCAATCTAGATTTGTGGAATGAGGTAGAATTATCTGGTAGACCTGATAAAAATCGGGTATGTGGGCTCTCTTACACCATGTTTGAAAACTTGCGGAAGGCTCGTAGTGTTTTTTAACCATTAGAAGCTTTCCATCAATATCGAGCATCCAGTCTGAAGAGTTTATGGCCTTGAAATAACAATATAAATGACTCTAGGTGGATTATGATTAGGTTCATTAGATGGTCATGGACATTTGATTAAGGGCGAGGGATGATACATGTGCGACCCTTTTTTGGGCGTATGGTTGGAACAACTAACCTTTTCCTTCTCCGCCTCCACCGTTATTTTAGTTTAATTTTGTTTTTGAAACACATTAAATTTGTAATGAATATTTAAAATAATATTATTTTTATATTTTTAATGTTAAATACAATTTTATATGGTTAAGTAGTTTTTTCACTATTAATAAATAATTTTTTAAAACATTTTAAATCAATATTGATAATCTTATAGACGTAACCAAGCTATCGGTATTTGATCGAGAGTTGCAAAAAATTATTACCCATGCTACAATTACCAACAAATATATTCTCTCCTCAGTGTTTATCATTGCTATTTCTGATAGGATTTATTTGTTTGACATTATCATTAAAATATAAACAAAATAAGTTTATTAGTAAAGTTTTTGGAAGAAATTTTGTTTTTTGATATGCTTTTATATGTAATATTGTTAGTATTCTATTTATGATAAAATTATGGAAAAAAAAAGGGATTATCAATAATTAATATTCTGACCGATAAATTCTATCTATATTCCTGTTTACGATGTTAAAATAATCTATGTATATATTCTTACTTTTCAATGCCAAGTGATGTACAAAATTAAGATTCTACACTAAATTCCCCTAGAGGTACCTTAATCATGAGATGCACGTCCAATCAATTAAAACCACCAACCCACTTAAGTGGTAGGTTTAACAAGAAAGGAAGACAATACAACCTAGCTTATACGGCTAGCTATTAATGCAGATTAATCAATCAATTAAAAATTATGCAAGGCTATAAGGCATGATCGTGCTCCTTGACTTTCTTTGTTTTTTTTTTTGGTATTTGGTGTAAAGCTCAATCACCCGTTAATTTATATTAGGTATTTATACACCGCAGTCCACTCATGGAAGAAGAACAAAACCATATGCTAAGCTCCGTTTTTAATTTATACAAAATGTAAATAAATATTATTTTTCATTTTTTTAGCTATGTTGATGATAAACCAATTGAAAATAATTATATGGAATAATGCTAACAAATTAAAGACAATAATTAATCAATGATGGTGTCCTTGATTCAACTGCAAAAATAGTCTCATCATACTCTCATCTCTTCGCGGCTTATAAGCTGTTTTCCCTGCTCTAAGCTCATCTTTCCTTTGATCAAGCTAGCCAAACATGACAAGGTGAGAAAAACATTTTGTGACAAACGAAACTAACGTTGCTTAGATTTAAGATAGAAAGTGACCTTGTAAGAAGACAAACCCATTCTTGGAAACACGTATTAGCAAGTGCAAGGTAGTTTGTCACACACCATGGGAGAAAATCTCTAACAAAAGAAAGACCTTATAGATTAAAGAAAGATTTCTTTTATTAACCTTTTAGGTTGAAATTAATATTAAGAAGATTTGTTAACCCTTTTCTCTTGAATGCTTTGGATTGATGTGAGGGATTTGCATTTAAAATTATTCTTAAACGAGACTTGATGCTGGATGTTCGATATTGTGTTTTTGAAATGTGTTTATCTTTAAGATATATTAAATTAATGATTTTTTAATGTTTTTTAAATTTTAAAAATAAAATAAATTATTTTAATATGTTTTAAAACAGGACATATTTTCGAAGCGCAGGCTGCACCGTATACTTAATCTCAATTTTAAGGAGATTTTGAAAACACAAGAATTAAAAAGGAAAAGGACAGGAACAAAAGACTTTCTTGGTTGACGGCCTTATCCCCTGAAGCTCGATAAAAATCATCGTAGATTGGTGGCGCCCACATTACATATGGGATAGGAATACAAAAAGGCATGGCAAATTAATTAATATGATGAACATATGACATTTTCGACCACCAACGCGCCTTACCTACTACCATCCATGATTATCAATGTCACTCTCCTACCACCTCCAATGTAACGCCGTTAACACCCCGCACACACACAACCCTAGCCAGTAGCCACACGCTCCACCACCTAACGTGTGAAATTCAACTTCATTACCTCTCTAATTTTTGTAGCTTATAAAACCCAAGCTCTCCTCATTCTGTCGCTCCCATCCACGTACCCATCACTCTTCTTACCTCAAGAGTCCCCACCTCTCTTTGACAAAGAAACCAGTTCATGGATCTCCTCCTCCTGGAGAAGACCCTCTTGGGTTCTTTCGTAGCCATTCTCGTAGCCATTCTCGTTTCTAAACTACGTGGCAAACGTTTCAAACTCCCTCCAGGTCCCTTACCTGTCCCCGTGTTCGGAAACTGGCTTCAAGTTGGTGATGATTTGAACCACCGTAACCTCACCGACTTAGCCAAGAAATTCGGTGACATCCTCCTCCTTCGAATGGGCCAACGTAACCTTGTTGTCGTCTCTTCTCCTGATCTATCCAAAGAGGTTCTGCACACACAAGGTGTTGAGTTCGGGTCGAGAACAAGAAATGTTGTTTTTGATATCTTTACCGGAAAGGGACAAGACATGGTGTTCACTGTCTATGGTGAACATTGGAGGAAGATGAGGAGAATCATGACTGTCCCTTTCTTTACAAACAAGGTTGTCCAACAATATAGGTATGGCTGGGAGGAGGAAGCCGCTCAAGTTGTCGAGGATGTTAAGAAAAACCCTGAGGCTGCAACCAATGGGATTGTTTTGAGGAGGAGATTGCAACTCATGATGTATAATAATATGTACAGGATTATGTTTGACAGGAGATTTGAGAGCGAAGATGATCCTTTGTTTAACAAGCTCAAGGCTTTGAATGGTGAGAGGAGCAGATTGGCTCAGAGTTTTGAGTATAATTATGGTGATTTCATCCCCATCTTGAGACCTTTCTTGAGAGGTTACTTGAAGATCTGCAAGGAGGTTAAGGAGAGAAGGTTGCAACTCTTCAAGGACTACTTTGTCGATGAGAGGAAGTAAGTTTCTGCCTTCCTTTCCCCCCCCCCCCCCCCCCCCCCTTTTTTTTTTTAATTTTTAACACATCGGATCTTGGCCGTTTAGTTTCTTAATTAATTAATTAATAATCCCGAACAATTTAGTAATCTATTATTATTATTATTATTATTATTATTAGCTCACTGCATATTCACTATTTTAGATTTTTTTTCTTGGGACTTAATATTCAGGCAACTAATCAAATCAATTCAAGTATATAGTATCTGGCCTTAAAAGCATGTTCTAGATAGATCATGATGTTAAGCATTAAAAAAATATAACGTAAATACTTGTATTAATAAAATCCATCCTTGATATTATAATTCAATTCTTCTTTTTCTTCGGACTTGTTCATCATTTACAGCGTCATGCTTAGGGAATTTGATCTTGATGGATAACTAGCCAACAGCTCTAGTGTCTGATCTCTGGACTGGCAGCTTCCATGTCTACGTGGTTGTCGCCGTCTGGAATTTATAGTTTTTGGCCTCTTGTGTGATTCAGCACATCGAGGTCTGTGTATGTATACCTGTTTACTTTTGAAGAGTTAATCTCAGATTTATTATTAAAAGAATTAATTTAAAGTTGACCGGGTTAATTTATAATCCGGTTACAACCAGTCGTGCAACCGATCTGACCCGTAACTGTCCTTTTCTTTTGTAACGAGTATGTTTTAAGGTTGAGTTAGGCAGAGATGGTAATGATTACTAACTAACGAGGTTGTTATTGGACACTAGGAAACTTGCAAGCACAAATAACATGAGCAATGAAGGGTTGAAGTGCGCAATAGACCATATCCTGGATGCTCAAAAGAAGGGAGAGATCAACGAGGACAACGTCCTTTACATTGTTGAGAACATCAACGTCGCCGGTATGTAGTTTAATTTAATTATTTTCTATCCCTGACTAGGAGGCCGGTGCCACCGTTTCATGCCCACCTACTGGAAGGGCAAATTAACATCCAGTACCCAAACCCAAATGCCAACCCTCTGAGAAATTACAAGTAAAATCTATTAATATTAAGAGGTCCCCAAGTCACTTTCTATACAGACACACACACAAGGGGTCGAGTCAGAATTGATGGTGTTAGGTTGCAAGTAGGAGCTGGGCCACCACCCACCAGCTATGAGCTGTGGGGACGCCACCGGGCTTGATTAAAATTATAATTGCTGTGATGATTAAAAATATTTTTTATTTAAAAATATATTAAAATATTTTTTATTTTTTTAAATTATTTTTAATATAAACACATCAAAATAATTTTTAAATATTTTTTTTAAAAAAAACTTAAAATTTATAAAAACATAGCTTGCAGTTGTACCCAAACACATCCAAACATCCACAACGATTTATTTAATGCAGTTCAGGCACGTGAGATCTGGTCGAACCGCCTCCAATTTGAGTTGTCACTTTAGGCTTTACAGAAAGTTTCAAGTGTCATACGGGCACTATCCCTCTAAACACCCCCCCCCCAACACACATGTATGTATATCTACGTACGTATGTATGTATGTATAGACACACACAGACACGGAATGATTTTCTCACCTGCCCCATGTTAATTAACATTTTTTTTCCTTCTCAGGAGGTAGGTGTGATAGTTAAACAGATTTACGCCTTTCTCTATGTTTTTTTTTTAATTTATTTTGTTCATCTAAGTATATTCTTGTACGGGTTGAACTCAATAGTAGATTAATTTGCTAAATTAAAATTGATTGTTTTATGGAACAGCAATTGAGACGACACTATGGTCGATCGAGTGGGGGATTGCTGAGCTTGTGAACCATCCTGAGATCCAGAAGAAGTTGCGCCATGAGCTTGATACCTTGCTTGGACCTGGTCACCAAATCACCGAGCCTGACACCTACAAGCTCCCCTACCTTAACGCTGTTATCAAAGAGACCCTCCGACTCAGGATGGCAATTCCTCTACTTGTCCCACACATGAACCTTCATGATGCCAAGCTTGGAGGCTTCGACATTCCAGCTGAGAGCAAGATCTTGGTCAATGCCTGGTGGCTCGCCAACAACCCTGCCCACTGGAAAAACCCTGAAGAATTCAGGCCAGAGAGGTTCTTGGAAGAGGAGGCCAAGGTTGAGGCCAATGGCAATGATTTCAGGTACCTTCCATTTGGAGTTGGGAGAAGGAGCTGCCCTGGGATTATTCTTGCATTGCCAATTCTTGGCATTACTCTGGGACGTCTGGTACAGAATTTTGAGCTCTTGCCTCCTCCCGGACAGTCAAAGATCGACACCGCAGAGAAAGGTGGACAGTTCAGTTTGCACATCTTGAAGCACTCCACTATTGTTGCAAAGCCAAGGTCCTTTTAATTTCATTTCACACTTATTATTTTTCTGGGTGTATTGTTACTGAAGGACTGTTGAAGAAGAAAAGCAGGATGGTTTTGGATGCGGGATCCAGATGGAATTGTCTAATTATGATGATATAATGGGGGTGTCACTGTAAATCTATGAAGTTATGAACTCCAAAGGGATCTTTTTTAAGACTTTGCAATAATTTCACTATCCAAGGATTTTGATTGAACACCTTGCTTGTCATCACTTAAGCATTACGTTCTTTTGTATACATTTCTTGTCCCTTGGCATATTTCTGTTGCATTATGCTTCTGGTAAAACCTGTGTACATGGCCTCTGATGTGCTATGATCATGAGCTACTGGTTTGGGAAGGGAGGTGTCCCTTAAGACATCATGTGGTCTGCTAGTCGGTGGGCAGAGAATTTCTTTTGGAAGCACATGTCTGTTATGATTGGTTGTTTGTCATTTCTCTTCTAGTTTGCTGTTTGTTTCCAGTCATGTTAGTGTTTTTGTTTCCTAGGTTGTAGTTCTTTGCCTGGACAGTTTATCAGTACACTCTAAAAATTTAAAATTAACATCTAAAAATCACCTCAAAAAAAATAAAAAAATGTCATGAATAAATAAATGAAATCCGACTGAAAAATTGACTGGTTAGTAGCTGGAGATCTTGTGCGGGCGAGGAGGAGAGCTAGAAACACCTTCCCTTTGCAGATGGCCCCTGCTGTGATATCCTTGGACACTCTACCTCGATTCTAAAATTCTCAAAAGCATAGAACGGATCTCCAGCTGACACTATGCTCTCACCACCAACTCAAAGCTTCTCTTCAAGCTCTTCTTCCGGTGTCCTCAACTCTTCAATTAATCCTCTCAGTCCTTCCTCTCTCAACTTTCATTGCCTTCTCCCATCCATCTTCACGCCTTTAACTAAGGTTACAAATCATAATCGTAGTAGGGAAGTTGGATCTAAAAACTCTTCAAGGACTAAAAAACTCACAATCAATATATAATATATCTAGACTCAATCATTTCAGCCTAAAAAAATAGTCAAACACCAAGTACAAGCTACTTATCGACTTGACTTAAAAGAATAAATATAAAATTAAAAATTAATATATTATCTAATATATAAATTTTACTCTAAGCTACTTTGATTTTACAAACTCACAATTGTTTTTTTTACCATATATTTATAAGTTAAATACTGTGAGTGCGATTCTAGATAAAACTTTAAATGGTCGTAATAATAAAAGTTTAGACATAACAAGCATAAAAAGATATTCATATCTCCCCTCTTTCTTAAGAAGTTTCAAGTTGGAACACATAGCATGAAATAAACACATGGCAAGAAACCTTTACATGTTTTGTAATTTACACTTGAAAGTTGAAAGAGAAATGTTGCTCAGGAAACGAAAAGGTAAAAAAGGATTTGGGGAGTCCATAAGAGATCAATTCAATTAAATACATATTAATATTATTTATATTAATGAGATAATATAAAAAATAATAACGAAGAGCTATACATCCTCACAATAACGGCTAAATATTAGTAATTCTTCACCCTTGTAAATATGTTTGTTGCTGTTAACATATAATAGAAGAAAGAATAAGTTGAAAAAGAGTAAAAAACTCTATTAGTTCTAAGAATAATTGCTTCTACAAACAATGTATACTTGGATGATAAATGAGCATGATTCATTATTATTTAAAATGATTATACTTAGATTAATAACAAAAGTTTTTTTTTGAACATTTTTATATTATCTCTTCTATTCTTTATTTTTCAATAATTTTAAATACTATTATTCTTTTCAGATTAGATGAAATAACATAACATATCATTTTGTTGTTTTCATGAACTGTTGTGTCGCTTTGTTGTTTTCATGAGTTGTTGTTCCTTGCCTCTCCTGTATGTAAATTTCTCATCAAATATAGTTAAGTAATTATTCTTTTAATTTTTTCCTTTATATTTTATGTAATTTTTCTTTATTTTTTCTATTTATTTCATTTTTTAATTTTAATTTTATTCTTTTATAATTAGCTATTAAAAATATTAGGGTTTATGATAATTTAGAGATTTTGATATAAATATATTCAAATTAAATGTTTAAATATGCTAATTTAATCAATTAAATGTTTATTTTCTTATTATAAAAGAATAAATTAATATTCATATAAAACCACGATTCTTGACATCTCTTACATTGACAAAGTAGTTTATTAAAATTTAATATTTTCACATGATTTGTTTGTAAGTAAAATATCAAATAGAAAGCATGTTTTTTAAAAATTCTTATTCTTACACATACACTAGACATGACTCCTCTATTAAATATCTAGAAATGATTAAGTATAATTTAATCAACATAATTATTATATGTGTATAGATATGAATTGAAATAGATTTTGATTTTGATGAATTGATATGTATTTTATTATGAATTTTATATGGAAGATTTAGAATTATTGTATAACTCAATTGATTTTTATTTAATAATGAATTATTATATAGTTGTGTTAATTATTATGTAGATAATAATAGTGATAAAAAAATCTAGCATGTTCATATTAAATTAACATGTCACTAAATAAGTATTTCAAATGTAAATCCCTTGAGGATGAAAAGTCAATTAAAGTTTCAAGTCATATAACTCAATCAAGTTCAAAAAAATATTATATTGAAATCAATCATGATAATCTCCTTGTTGACCTTGGTTTAAGAAGATTAATTTATGAATACCATATAAATAATAAGGATGCAATCTGAAGAGATTATCTATAGAAAGGTCTTTGCCAACCTTCACACTATGATTTTTCTCAAAAACAATTTGGAAATACATCAACACTATGATGTTATAATCTAGCTTGGTTTGGTGCATACCCAACATAGTTAGAGTACAATATAGCCAAAAATGTTGCCTTTTACTTGTATTGTTACCCCTTCAAGTCAAAAGGTTGTGTTGATTCATTTATGGGTGATGAGTTTTTTAATTGAAAAAAAAGTATTTGATCTTCATATTAGAAAGTCTAATGGTAGTCACAATGCAACTCGAATAAAATGTAAGAATTTGATGAATGAAAAATAAAGTATCATGATTTTGTTATCTGAGCAGACAGTAAATAGTCAAAATAATTATTAAACTTGATTGAATGCTTCAATAGAGTGTGTTTATTTTTTGTTGCACTAAAAACTTCCATTTCATAGCCATGATGAATGTAAATATTCAAGCAACCAAGAAAATTATCTAGAGATCTTGCATTTCCTTTCAAGAACTAATGAATTTATTAAAAGAGTTACTTTGAGTGAAGCTCTTAAACATAACAAATTAACTTCTTCAAATATTAAAAAATACATTACTCAAGTTGCTGCAGATGAGATTACAAATGTGATTATCAAAGATTTAAGTGACTCATTATTTTTAATTTTAATTAATGATTCACGTGACATATCAATTAAGAAACAAATGGTAGTTGTTCTATGATATATAGACAACAATAAACATATAATTAAACATTTTCTTGGCATTCAATATGTGCGAGATATTACTGCTAATTTACTTAAGGCAGTTATTGAAGTTTTGTTTTTTTAAAATGGGCTAAGCATATCAAAATTGCATCGTTAGGGATATGATAGAGCTAGTAACATGCGATGTGATTTTAATAGCTTGAAAGCACTAATTCTAAATAGCAATCCAAGTACATATTATGTATATTGTTTTGCTTGCAGACTTTAATTGACTTTTATAGCTGTTATAAAAAAGTATAATGAAGTTAGAGATATCTTTAATTTTATTTCTAACATCATGAACATAGTTGAAGCACATGCAAAAGAATGAAGGTGATTAAAGAAAAACAACATGATAAAATTATTGAAGGACTTGAAAATAGAGAAATTTCTAGTGGATGAGACTTGAAACAAAAAAATTCTCTTAAAAGGTATGTTGATACTCGTTAAGGCTCCCACTATGTTACAATTATTTGTTTACATGTTTTCATCGGTTCTTGATGTGTTTAAGATTGTAAAGGAGGATTGGGTAAACTCAGAACAGAGAACAGAAGCAGTCGTTTTAATAAATATTATGGAATCATTTAATTTTGTATTCTTGCTTTATTATTTGAGAAAGATACTAATAGTTACTAATGAGTTCTCACAAGCATTACAAAAATAAAAATAAAATCAAGACATAGAAAATGCTATGAGTTTGTTGAAAACATCAAAGAAACAATTTAAAATGATAAGAGAGAATGATTGAGAATCTTTATAAGAAAAAGTGTTATCCTTTTACATCAAATATGATATTGATATTCTAAACATGGATGATGAATACAAGCTTCATGGGCATTCAAGGTGAAAATCTCAAAGGTTTATAAACTTATATCATTTTTGTTATGAATTGTTTAACAATATCATTAACATACAACTTACTAAGTTGGATGATAATTTTACTAAGAGGAGTATATAGTTACTTCTTTGTATGACATGTTTAAACTCAAGTTACTCTTTCTCTGTTTTCAACAAAGAAAAACTTATTTGCCTTGCTCTTTTTTATCCCAGTGAATTCTTTATAGTGGATCTTAGGATACTTAATGACCAACTTGATACGTATATTATTGATCTACATGGTGATGATGAGTTTTCTGATATTAAAGATATTGCTAGTCTTGCAGAGAAAATGGTAAAAACAATGAAGAATTTAATATTTTTATTAGTATTTATACTTATCAAATTATCATTATTTCTACCAGTTGCAACTGCTACAGTAGAGAGAGTTTTTCCTACTATGTATATTTTCAAGAGTAGATTGTAGGATATGATGAGAGATGAGTGGATAAATGATAGTTTGATTGCATACATTAAGAAAGATATTTTTGATAAGATTGATAATAAAGCTATTGTGAAGTGGTTTTAAAATATAAAAACTCGAAGAGAACAATTATAATGTATTTTTTTAATTTAAAAATATTTTTAAATTAGTTTTACTTGATATAAATTAGTATATATGTTTTGAATTGATTTCTAATGTATATCTATAAAATATAATATTTGTTAATAATTTGTTTTTTTATTGAAAAAACTTTAGTTCTGCCGCTGGACACAAATAAAAGTTATAAATATGTAGGTTAAAAATAATTTATTATTTATATAGAATATTTATTATAAAATCAGATTAGAGTTAAAATTTTTAACTTTTGACTTATTAATGCTAACTTATACGGAATTTTTTTATCATTAAAATTTTTTTTAATCATTTTTATAAAACATATTTTTAATGTACCGTAACGTATTTTTATCATATATTATTCATGAAAAGTAAATTTTAAATTATAATTATAATTAAAAATTAAGTATTATATTTCATAATTCATGACAAGCATAGTTTTTAGTTGCATGTAACACACAAACTGGCTTAAATATACCTTTTATTATGAATACTAATAATAATAATCATAATAAAAATTAGTCAGTTGCCGTCCTCAACATGCAACACACAAACTGGCTTGAATATACCTTTTATTATGAATACTAATAATAATAATAAAAACTAGTCAGTTGTCGTCCTCAACGACTAGTCATCTACGAGCGGATGCTCAAATAGTCCTATTTAATTTAATTATAAGTTGGCGCCTTTTTGAAAAACAGAACCGAACAGTTTCTTTCCGCTCTCTCAGCATTCGGCACTAAAAAATAATCAAGCAGCGCTCCCTCCATCAGTGAATGAGCGTCCTCTCTTCTTCTTCGTCGTCGTCGTCTTCTTCGGCTAGGTTTCGTCAATTCGCTTTAGATTCATCTGATTGGATCATTTTGCTCCGTATGAAATTTGAGTTTATTATCTGTTTTTAGTTAGAGAGCCTTTTGCTTGCAATCTTACTATTTCTGATAATAATATTAAGCTTGCAAATGTTGCAATGGATGGGAGGATCAAGAAGGAAAGTCACTACTGTACGCGCCTCCCCCTAGCTTCACTGAATTTCTCTTCGGAACTCTTAATTGCAAGTTTTATATGGTTTCATCGGTATTGAATTTGCACTCTATATTCTAACCCAAGTGAATAAATCTTCTGTCTTTTTTGCATCATTTCATGTCATCTCTCGTGAAATTTTTTAAGTCAAGGAGATCTACTCAGAAGAGGTATGGATTGGAAACCTTTTTATTTTTAAATTTCTATTTTTTTGTGCTTTTAGGGTTAATATCAATGTCTAATATTTTGGAGAATTGCATTACTTAGGCAATAGTGTATAATGTGTATGTGCTTTCATGTGATTTGCTTAGGCAAAAGCAGTATTTTGAACAAAGGAGAAGGAAACAGCATCAGCAGGCAGCTGGGTTAGACAACTTTGAAGAAGGGGTTAACATTCGAGGGGAGAATTGCAGAGAACATCATCGATCATTGGATGTTCTTAATTTGCAGAACTGGTCAACAATTTGCACGTCTACTTGCCACCCTGGTAGCCCTTCTGAATTCCGTGGCATTTTCCCGTCTTTTTCTAGTTTTGTTGACTTTCTCTTACTGCCATTTTCTTCATGTCCAACCACTTAAGGAAGGGAAGATGCAAAGGTCAATGCTTCAATAGTCAACTCCCATGTCTTCAAGGATCCACCAATAATTCGAGCCAACCCTATCGGTCCTCTGCAGTCTCCTGAAATCATGGAAACAAGTATTTTTCCTAATTTGTGTGCATTGCTACGTGATCTCATGCCTTGTTTCCTAATTTTTCTGGACTTTGTAAAGTGCTAAATGATGTTTAGTGATTGCTGTTATTATTGTGAAAGGAACTCTATCAGGCTACCAACTGGAGACTGTATCACCGAAGAAGTAAGGGTGTGATGAGAGTGCATGCACATGGTTTTGATTTTATGAAACACTTTTCTACTTGCTCAGTTATACTCAACTTTAAACCGACACAAATTAGTTAACTTCTATCATCATGTTGCACTCCATCCAGTAAGGTTCCAAAGTGGACAGACACATCTAGCATCATCTCTTGGTCCAGTCCTAGTGTTGAAATGGTTTACCTTTTATTACAGGGTTCTGTTTAGCTCTTCAAATAATCGCAGCAAAGCTTTCAGTGGAACCAACAACAAACTAGATCCTTGCAAGATGACAACCCAGCAATGTAAATAGCAAATATTCATCGGACAATAGTTTTTCTTTGTATACAGCTCTCATTGTAGTTGCTTCTGGAAATATATTCGTGGATTGTTTCTAGGGATCTTCAGTTAAGGTCTTCTGCTGTTAAGCAGCTTTTTGTATGCTTTGGAAATTCTCGTAACTCCTTTTCTGTCATCCCTGATTTGTTTTCCAGCATCATCTGTTTTTGATTTGCTTGCTGATGATGAACCAAATGGAAAGTCAGATGGAAG
Organism: Populus ilicifolia; assembly: GCA_015708895.1. Classification (NCBI taxonomy): domain Eukaryota; kingdom Viridiplantae; phylum Streptophyta; class Magnoliopsida; order Malpighiales; family Salicaceae; genus Populus; species Populus ilicifolia. Next base: position 240,090 of record SRLM01000589.1, read on the forward strand.
TCCAGCACGTGAAGCTCATGTTGCATTCTCAGTTGAAGGTATGGTCACGTTGATTGGAATTTTAAGGCAAGATTAGTACTTCACTTGTTGCACTTTCAACTGAATTCATTTGAATTTTTGGTCAACTGGATCGTGGGGCATATAATGTACGATACAAAACAAAGCATCTTCTCCAATAGTGTCGCCCGAAGTTTATGGTTTTTGCTTTAATTTCTCTTCTAAAGCAGGAAACTGGAAAATCTTTCAAGATAAAAGATAACCAAGAAATATGTGAGGAATAACTGAAAGTCATTCAAAAGACCTATTAGTCCGTCACATATCACCCTTATAAATTTAATCTCCGTCATTTTCTTACCTTTTTTTAATCACGAAGAGCGTGCAGGGTTCACGTGCTACACCTCTGCATACACTCTTTATTACAGCTAGCTCTACATATATCTCCAAATTTTCTGTTCGTTTTAGTTCCATTTTCCCTGAAAACTTGACTAGGTGCTCAAAAAATAGTTCTGGATGTTCTTAGGGGAGAATCTTTTTCTGAAAATAATTTCAAACTTTGTCATCAATTTCTGTTCAGGTACAATGATTCTGTATTGTGTATAGTTTAGGTATTAGGCATGCCTATCTAAATACCTAAGTTCTTAGTATTTCTTCCTGTTTAACAATTTCTACAATTTGCTATAGAAGCTGGCTTAACAGAGTTTTGTAACCTATGAGTAAATATATATCATTGTTCTACACTTGTCATTGTTGTTCTGTCATCCACAAAACTATTTTGATGCCTGCGTTTGCATGTCAGGTTTGGGTAAAGTGGGAGCAGAAACACCACCCTACTCACCACGACAACCTGACAGGTACTTGAACCCATGTAGGCTTGTGCCTGTATTTTTCACTCCCAGTGGAATTTGCATCTATTTTTATGAAGAAAGCCATGAGAAATTAATTTTAAAAACTGAAGCCATCTTGATCTTGCAGGACCCTTCTGTATTTATAATTGTAATTGAAACCAGTAGGAAATCTTTTCAGGGGATATTATTAAAATGCGACTATTATGCCACTTTATCGGATGATGCTATAAATGAAGTTGAAATAATACATATATCATAAAATATTCCCATATAATTTGTGTTGACCGCGGACATATTAAAATTGTGCCCAATATAGTTGATCTGATTTTTTTTTTTGTTCGTGGTGGAAAGTTCGGTAGAATGTATCATGTCCGTGCATGACAAATGTATAGAAATTTTAGTCTCTTTTTGCGTGTCATTTCTTTCACTTAGTTTTAATCTCTATGGTATAGAGCTGCAATTATATCTTGCATATCAAGTAGAAGAAACTCTACATGGAGAATAAGCTATGAATTTGAACACCATCTAAGTTAATTTTCATGTGACTATAGATATGTTTCCTATGGCTGCCCCTCACCATTGAAGGCTGCAAGGCAAATAAGCTCGTCAAAGAATCTTGATTATGTTCTGAATGACCTTGAAGTTGAAGTGGTAGGTGCTTTACTGAGTACACCTCCATCTGAAGTATGACATCATATTTCTTCCTTCGTTATATCTCATATGATTTCTCCCCTTTAATTCCGTTTCATTTTAGTAAATAACTCTTGTCTTTCATTCTGAAACTTATGCATGCCCTTTAACCTGTATGAAAGATTCCTAGTTCATTTGCTGTTTACCTTCTGCATGTTTATGTCAACTAGTTTTTTTAAACGTGCTTTGTATGTGGCCATGCATGGTGATTTCATTCTCTCCGTATCTTCCTGAATCTTAGAATGTAGTTTTGGATATACCATATATCATATAGATTTTTAAAAACCAAATTTGTTTTTGGATGATAAATACCTAAAGCCAATATCATGCATGTAACAAATTGAACTAACAAAATCGTTTTTTATGCATGATAAATTCTAATAGCATTGATCTCCCATGAATTTTAATTTATATATCTTTCTAAATCATACTTTTCATATTTTTGAAGACTAATATAGCTAATTTTTTCCTTCTTGATTTTTTTGTTGAGCAGTTTTTTTATTGATAAATCATCATTGTCTTCTATCTCTATTGCTCCACTTATGTTGCTCGAGAAATTAAATCAATTTAAGTGAAAATTTAATGCAATGTTATAATCTAAATAATTAATTGAAATTTTCTCACTCATCTTTCTATCACTTATTAGCTAATATTATTATTGAATGGATTCATTTCAAAGATAGTTCAAGTCAGGAATTAATAAGTTTTTCCTTACTATATATTATGAAAAATAGTTTTGTAAAATGAAATTGTGCAATATATACTTGCTAAACAACTAAAATCAACTTAATGTTTTTACATCAATTTTATTTTATTTTTTATGTTCTTCTATCACTTTTAATGTGAATGAACTATTCTCTAACTTCACACTTATCAAATTTACATTATGAAAAAACCTTTTCAACATTTTCATTTTCATATTGATATCCTTATATTTCTATTTTTCATTTATAAAAGTTTATTACAAAAAATAAAAAGATTTTTGGAACTTTATGTTAGAGAAACCAAAAATCTATAACAAAAATAGTTCCAATTATACTTTCTCATTATATAAACTAAATATGTAAAGTATCTTTTTATACCCAATATAATTTATATTTGCAACATTAGTATAATAGTCATTGCATGAAACCTAAAAAAATTCTGTAAGAATAATTGATTTTACAATATCAATATCATTGAGAGAGATTTGCAATTGATTAGTGTGATTTGCCTTATTCAGGATGCAATAATGCAACATGTTGACATGCCACTAAGAGGCCATCCTTCGGAATTTTCAATGGAGATTGAGGATTCGTTTTGCAAGCTAAATAATAACTTATCTACCATCACAGAAAGTGTACAACTTGATGGCCATGGTAGAATGAGGAACTCATTTGGTGAAACTGAGAATAACGATGATACATGGGGTGGTAATTTTTGGTTTGCTTTTTCATTCAAGCAATTAATATTTTTATCTCATTCATGGATTATGCCTTTTATGCTTGTTTTTCAAGAACCAATTTGCAATATCCTGCAGTTCAGAAATTTGTAATATCCAAGTTCAAAAACCCTTGTTGTTTTCTTACTAAATTTTTAAACGGTGGTTTCTTAGTGTTTTATATTCATCTAGGTTTTGTTATCGCCACTTGATGAAAATATTGCACTTGCTGAAGGACAATCAAAAACGACTCGTATGTGATTAAACATACCGACCCTAGTTCTGGAGAGACATTTAAGGCATTTCACTTGGCTCTAGGTTTGTGTCTCAATGATTACACTTTTAAGAAAGGAAAAGGAAAAAAAAAGGGAAGAAAAAAATTACTTTGAGATATAAAATTCTCAATTTACTTCTGAATCTTGGACAGCATTATTATTTTTTCCTTCAATATCATGTTGGATATGGACCTCTGGGGTGTTTTGAGTTCTGTTCTTATGGCTTTCATGTTTAATGCTGATTTTTGGGGTGAAACTGAGGTTGGGGATATGGTCAGCTTTTGTTTATTTACATCTCCAGAGTGATTTTAATCAGCTGTTCTTATAGTTGATTTTTAGTCCTTCCTGTGGTTGTCCAAGGATCCCAGTGTGGAATAATTATTTAACCTTTTACTTTCCAGCAAGGTGTAGGTCATGGGATGCCAATTTTCTAGATAAGAGGGGATTTGATATTTCTTGGAGTAGCTGGCCATATTCTATGGATGGTAATTCTGCTAAATTTCTGAAATACGGAAATGATCGATTGCCAGATGATGCTTTTGAAGGTTGTCACCTGCTGAAGAAAAGGTGTTTAATGAACACCTGACCTTTCTCCACCTGTTTTGATAAACTATAATGCATGCTTCTTGATCATGGTATTATATTTATATTTTTGCAGGGATTCTATAATTGCCAAGGAAGCATTCAATATCTTAGGTGCTTTCTCTCTCACCTACTTGGATTTTCGTATCATGCCTCTGTTCATACTGCTATTTTTTTTAGAAAAATAATTGAAAATGAAACAATTTTTTCCATTTTTTTCTAGAATCATAATCATGAAATATATAATAATTGTGTGTGGTTTATTTTTCTGCCACAGTATGTACATTTTAAAAATTCTAATTTGTTTTTTTGGCTGAATCCCTCTCGTTTCTTGCTTATGGTCTTGAGAATGAGTGTGAACTTAAATATATAGCAGCTGATGAAATTTCTTGCAGAGGAGCAGTTTCTCATTTGGATAGTGTTCTCCATTCTTTTTGTTTGTCTTTTTTTCTTCATAATAGATCATTTATCATTTTGTATAATAGATTATTAAATGGCTGTTTAGTATATATTTTCTGGGTCCCATGGTTTTGGTTGGTTGTTGTGTTAAAGGTCTTATGAGTTAAATACCAATTGGACTGGGATTCTTCCTATAAGATCTACCATTGCGGCATCATATGCTCAAATGACTTTTAACTCCTGTTTGATTGTTGTTGTCATCATCACCAATATAATGATGACGATGAAAGGATGTTGTTTTTGTCCTTCCGCTTGTATTAGATTGCATATCTGGTATAGAAGATTGAGAGATTCATGAGAAAAGGGCCCCCTTTCCTCTCCACTGACAGTTCTCTATTCTTTTAATCAGATTCACCCTCTCTGAAGCATCAAACACCCGAAACTGGTTTTGATTTCATGATTTCTGAAAGGGCGGCAAGGTAAGTCAAGTTTTATGTGAAATTTCTCAGTAACTTGAGCACATGTACACCACAGTTTTTCATTCGCACGATGACAGGAAGCCTTCACTGCGAATGAATTCTGGTTTTGGAGATACAACCATCCAACCTGATTGGTCTTGCTTTATCACAGAAGATGCTAGAGACAACCAGAGCTTGTTGAGGTAATTGTTAGCAGTTCTCCACACCTGCCCCCTTACATAATTCATTTTCTAATTCAACTGATGTTTCATTACCTTCGTAAATATTTGGCAGTGAAGAGTCAAGCTCGTCCACTGCAGGTTATGCATTTTTATTGGGTATGAGGGTTTTATGATTCAGCTTGTTCTAAAACTCATATTTAAATAGAGCGACTTTTTCCAAAGGCAGTGAAGGACAAGGTGACAGATACTTCGCCATCACACTCTAGAGCAAGACGTAGCCAAAGGCATCAAAATGCTTCTGGTTTCCCTGAAAACAATTACAGAACTAAAAGCGTTTTTCTCAAGGGAAGACAATTCAAAAATAGGGAAGAAATTCAGAAAGGAAATAACGGATTTGGATCAGGAAAATCCACACGGATCCCAATGCTATCAGAGTCAAGCAACTTAGATTGTCCTTTCCAGGAGAAAATAGGGTCACGTAGGAATTGGATGTTTAAAGAAGGATATGGGTCAGCAGATACGAATATGGGTTTCAGTTCACCATGCCAAACCTCAGAAATAAAGCATCCTTTGTCGGGCCCTAAGCCTTGGACTGAAGATACTTTTGATGCCTTTGTCCCTGAACCACAAATTGATGCCAAGTTCTCTTTTGGCACCACCAAACATGGTGGCCCTGTTAAAAATTCACCATCTGCCAGTTTTATCTCTGAAAAGTTCGCCTTCTGCCAACAATCTAGTAGTATGCACGCTCATGATTCTCCCATGTTCTCGAAGGTTGAGTTTGGGGCAACCAGCGCAGATTTTACTCTGGATCCTCCAGATTTTGAGTTCAAAAGCAACCCTCCAGATTCATCAGAATATGCTGCTTCTCATGGAGAGAAGTTGGTTTTGGAGTTATCAGCAAAGGAAAGTGTAAGCAAAGAAAAGAAAAATAAATCAAAATTTCAGCAAACCAATTATGAAAAAGTCGAGACATGGAACGGCCCTGGTGGTAACATGAAGCGAATGGATGCATTAGAATCTGTGGATAATGGTCCTGACCGCAAGGATGTAAAAGATGAACCTTTGGAGACATCATCATCTGTGAAGATCCCTAACAAATCTGAAAGCAGTGTTGATAAAAAAGAGTACGTTTGTTGAACTTTGTGCCATTCTCTCTTCCTCGTGCTTTATATTTAAACTATAATGTGTGGTTTCTAAAGCGGTCCATTATGTTGTCAGATATCACCATGATGCTGAAGTTTCTCCTCCATGCCCAAAGGGGAATAGAGGTATCAAGATTTTCCCTTCAGTCTTGAATAGCCAAGTCTCAAGTCTTTTGAATTGATTGATGGCCCTTGCCATTTATTTCTTTCTTACACTTGTTTTTTGTACTAATACGCTTGTTTTGGATTGAGGCTTGGATTTTATTGTTGTTTGAACCAATAAGCTTTACTCATCTTAATACAGAAGCAGAAAATGAAGGGCCGGGTGACAGAAAAATAAGCAGAGATGGTAATCGTCTTGATTCATCTCCCCCAGTGATGATGCTAAAAAGCTACGTTCTCCAGCTTCTTTGTGTGCAGAAGGCACCGAAGGAGGCTTCTGTACAGACACCTTAAGGAAGGTATATTCTTCCTTACAATTGGTATAGAGATTTTTTCAGACTAAGGGAAAGAAAAACACAATGCAATCCTTCTTATTCACTTGTGTGCATTTAATGGCCTCAGGCCCCTTCATTCGCTCCTGTAACTGAGTAAAGAATCAAACATGTCTGGTGATGCACAGTATAGTTTCTTTTTCTATAGACTTCCGTGTGTTCACTTGCTTCTGTGTTAATATAACGTACTCATAAACTAGGAACTTCAATTTTAACAAATTCCATGTTCAAAATAAGAAATTATCTACAAATGCGAATTAATCAGAAACGAAAGGCAAACAACTTTGTGCTTCTATTAAAACCTCCTTATATATAGATAACTACTTTAGATGTTAACAGAAGGGATGAAACAGTGCAGTGTATAGCACACTTCTATTGATTGCAGCAGTCCTACAATTACTCCCCAAAATCAACATTTTTTCTTTAATGTCTCTCTTTTTGACATCTTTTCTGCATGTTCATCTTCCCCTCAGCCTCCTTGTGATGGATTATTCTGCTTTTTTGTATGGCACTCAGTTTTATCACATCTGATAGCTGAAGAGGTTTTAGCAAGAACTCTTGTGCTTCTTCCTCCATGCACCTGTTTAGGCGGAAAATATTTGATAAATCAATGATTTCTTTCTTCTTTCATTTTTTTTAAAGACAAAATTAAACCAGAAGAAACAAATTTGAAACTGCAAGGCAGACAATTACTGTTTAATTCGAGTAGGGATGTTCTCAGATGACACTACAACTACTGGTATCTCCTTCATGGTAGGTGATTCCTGTTAGAGAGAATAGATTAGAAATTACAGTGGAGGCTACATCATTGAAGACGAGTACTAATATTTACCTTAATTCTTTTCAATAGCTCATAACCTGTCATTCCTCGCATGCAATAGCCTGTGATGATCAGTTTCACCTTCAAGTCCTGCACCAAACAAAAATAAGAAAAGTTAGAAATGGTAAGAGTTAAATTCATAGAAGCTAGAATCAGTCCTTCATTGCATGACTACTTTGCTTGCACCATGATTGGTGTGTTGTCCATCAGCTAACCCCAAATATTCTAAACCCTTTTTTTATTTTCTGCCGTGATCATTATAAATTTAGTGATATTTTTATTTGAAAATATACTAAAATAATATATATTTTTTTATTTTTTAAAATTCATTCTACATGTCAAAACAATCCAAAAACATAAAAAAATAATTAAAAAAAACTCAATTTTTGAAACCAGCTACGGAACACAAACACAGCCCTAATCCTTTGCTACCTGCCTCTCTAGCGTCCAAACAAATCGAGAAGAAACGACAACAAATCAAATTGTTGTTTTGAAAAAATCAAAACTGAAGACGTGGGGTCTGGTCTTTTACTATTGTCCACTTTGGAAATGCGTCCTGCACATGTGACCCTGTTAAGTACTTCCATGGTGGCATGACCAACTTCTGAAGTGGAAATCATGTTCTCCATTAGACTAGCTAGTCCTTGCAGCAGTGAAAGCCTAGCTCGTGTGATCAATTTTTCGAGTCTTTTCTGTTCCCTTTTGCAAATGATGCCATTTACTCTACTTGGACATCAGATTATGAAAGAGAGAGTACCGTTTTATCAGAATCAGCTTTGTCTTTGCTCCTACAAAACCACGGGTAGAAACTAGGAAACTTATAACAAGGTTCACCAAAACCCCATGGACATACGAAGATATAAAAGAGATAAAATATGTTATAGAATGTTCTTTGGTAACAAATAATACCAACAGATAAAGAACAAATTTACTAAAAAAAGAAATGCTAATAAGTGAAAAGAGATTAAATAGACACATCCACAAGGAATTACATCATTTTCATACCATTCCATACCTTTATATTCAGAGTTGAGGAGTAACCTTTCAATAGCTTTCCGATCTATCAAGCCATCATCAACAGCTAAAAAATTAGGTTTCTCATCAAAATCAAACCCCATTGATGGTGATGATGAAGAAGAGCCGGCCATATCTACCTTCCAAGCACACACACGGTAATGAGAAACCACCTCAACAAAACAGAAAAAAGAAGAGTAAAGTTTGATGTCCTGATGTTAACGTCTTGTATACTGATTAAAACATGAAAAGCTTCATAGTTCCGTGACTGCATTTCCATTACCTGGTTCAACCATAGTTCCTAGAATTGATGTTGGGCATTCAGTAGAATAAATGTCATTTTTTATGATAATCTTCATCTAAGTGTATGCTCATAAAATTCTGCAGAGTGGATGACCATTAGTGTCTTGAAGGAACTCCAGTGACATGCTTAATTACCAACCAGTCGATCCACCTCTTCATTGGGTGTCTTATCCATCTGATCAAACTGATTAATCCACTTTGCTCTATGGACATCCATGTTTAAAGAAACAAACCTTTTGGCAGCCAAGAAATCAGTTTCTTGGTCAACTGAAAATTCTTTGAGCATAAGGGCAGGCAATTCTCTCTGGATTGCATTTTGAATCCTCATTCTACCATGCATCGATGCTGGCGGCAAAAAGGAAACAAAGGATGCTTTATGGTATACATGCGAACATATACTCTAACAAACAACCAGACAAGTTTAAATGAGCAATGCACCTTCAAGATGCCATGTGATGTCGTGGCGAAGACATTGCAACCATTGAGAAGCTGCAGTAGCATCTGGGAACCAAAAAAACTAGTTGAGACGGGAATTCTACTCAAAGCAACCTGAGACATTAAAAGTACCTGCCCTCATTCTCAACAAATAGATACTAATGTCTAACTTCAATAAGGTAAATATGAGACATTAAAAGGATGTCTTCTCCAGTCTTTCCGAGCCAGAAAATTTTGCTGTGCGTGGAATTGAGAAAAAGAAAATCTTTTGTACTTTCTATACAGATATCACTGATGTTCATTATATACAAGCAGCTTTGAAAACTTTAACTAGGCTAGGCTTTAACTTCAAAATTGAAACTAACCTTCTAGAGAAAGAGAAGAACCCCTTGCTGTGCTTGCTGACACCTCATCAAGAACAGAACTGCTTGCATTTTCAGATGCTGTAACTGAAGATAGGGATGGCTTCAATTCATCTTTGTCATCTTCATTGTCTGCCCTTCTCCCAGCTATCCCCAAATCACCAACCTCTTCATCATATTCTGTTTTCACACACAAATGGTCACTCGGGCCCTCTGAACATAATCCCAGTTGGTCACTTCCTGACGAAATATTTGGGCATCCAATCACATCATTTTCACCTGATCTCTTTTCCTTCTTACTTGGGATGTCAATATTTTCTAATGTATCTCTCCTAACAAAATCCCGAATCACTGAAAATACCTGTTTACTGCTTCGTATCCGATTTATGATCCCTGGGTTGAACTCATTAAGCAACCCACATGGTGGAGAGTTCCGAGAGTACAAGTCTGTCGGTTCTACCTTTAAAACCTTCAACGGTCCCTTCGGTCCACCAATCCTGCGCATCTCACTGTGCTTTTTGGGCGTTGGCAGCATGCCAACAGAAGGTGTAGTCCCTGGATTAATTTTCTTGAGCAATCCAGAAGCAGACGCAGCAACCTTAGTCAACCCATCAACTCGCTGCACCTTCGCAAGCTCTGGTTTTTCACTAAACCCAGCATTTCTGTGTCTCTCTCGCTTCTTATTTGGCATCGTAGCAGGCTTTGGCTTTGGCATTGGCTTTGAGGCAGACAGAGGCAATGACGAAGGCGAGAGAAATCCATTTTGTTTCAATTCCAGCCAAACTCTCATAGCATCCTTTTCCTCAATCGAACCAGCTGCACAATGATCTGGGTTTCAACATTAAAACAAACAATTCAACTCTACAATCCATGAATATAATAACCCAAATCAGCACAAGTACGTAAAACAAGTAAAAACCCTCCTTGAATTTTACCTGAACAACTGCGTGCCGGGCTCATTGCAGTCTTTAACATCTTTCTTCTTCACCAACTGTAAAATCCAAAAGGGTCTGATATCTCAGGATATAAAATTTAAATCCCATCGATAAAGCAGAATTTCATTATTTTCTCACGATATCAACAACAAATGACTAAGACATACATAAGAAGACAATCTTGAAGGGAAAAAACATGCATAAACACAAAATTCAAGAAAAGAAACATCATGGAAGAGAGAAAAAAAAACATGACTTGTCTTCAAGCTTAATTAACAACAGATAATTTAACCGAGCCAAAGATTATCCAGATAGACTTACCTTCAAGAAAAACAAAAAAAAGCAACCCAAGATCTTCGAAGGGGTGAATTATGAAGGTCTTTAGGGTTTAGCAGCAGAGACTGAGATTATATTTTTCAAATTCCAAACAAGGAATAAATAGAACCTTTTTGACATCCCCGCGAAATCTGTGTGCGTTTCCCGGCAAATGTTTTAAACCCAAACCTTAAAGGGCTTTTTCTAGGCCCGTATTTGAAATTTGGGTTCATCTTTGTAAACAGTTAGGCCCATACAATATCAGGTAGTTGGCGGGTCCTGCGTGTAACCTATTACATGGTGATTTTCAGGTGTCTGATTTGTAAAAATAAAACACGGTAGTTATTCAACCATTGTTGTCATACCTGGCGACGGGTTGGGGTTTCATCTACGACAAGACTCGGTTATAGATGGGGAAGGATAATCTAATTTTAAACGATGTTATTTTGATTATGGGGTTGAGGGCTAAATCTTGAATGGATTAACTCGGTTATGTTTTTTTTTTTTTCAATTTATTTGATTCCAAAATCACTTGTTAAGCTATTCCGCGTTTTAAAATTATAAATCAAATCATGTTTTTTATTATGAATAATTTCTTGCATGTGATTTTAGTGGTTTAATTGATAATCAATATAGTCATCTCTCAACTAGAATTTTGAGAGGAGGGATGAATTTGATAGAAATAGAGAATATGAAAGGACAGAGTTCAGACCAACTACAAGTTTTTGGGGGCAAATGCAAGGATTTATTGAAATAACCCTAAAATGCAAGGGTCAAATTGAGCAATATCAAAACTTGGGGTGCCATGGCCCCCGGGTTAGTGAGTTGTTTCTTTAAATTCATCATGTTAATTTCTCATGTGAATAACAATATATAAGACGGGAGGCAATGCTGTGATAACTACAGCACTGAAGAATATTAAATAAACAGCAAGACCAGATCTCATTGTCCACGTTTTTTAGTTTTGATGCAATCACATGCTAATGATTGGATCATAAGCTTAAGTCATCGGATCATAAGCTTAATGCAGGATCTATTGTTGCTAACCTAGCCGCTTATGTTTATAATCCCAACCCCCGTTGAAATTAATAGACGACAAATATTATTCACTAGCAAATTAAATAATTAATGGTAGTGTTTTTCATCAAGAAATATTAATAGTGCTGGGCTCTAAAACCACATCCTTGCAAGAGTACTTGCTGTCGTTGTTTTAAGCTCATGATCTGTACATTAATCACAGCAAGTTATCTCTTCCCTGTAGCATTTATTGCCACCGTCATCTGTAGTTGTTGGTATAAAATTCAAAATTTATTATCAGCACACCGACGTGTTCATTTTTTTATATTTCAGTGAAATGTTTTCAAAAGGATAAGGCAAAATTAAAGTTGTAGAAAGGACAGATCAAGAAAAGTCTATTGCCACTGTCATTTATAGTTGTTATTATAAAATCCAAAACTATATATATATATATATATGTATATATGTATGTGTGTGTGTGTGTATATATATATGTATATCTTATTTTTGGGAATTTAAGAGGAGAAAGGAAAATTTATGATCAGCATACAAGGACTACATATGATGTGTTCTTTAACATTTTAGCGAGGTTTTAATATAATCTCAGGAGGATAGAGCAGGATTTTCGTGAAACAAGAGGGAAGACAGAAGAGAAGTCGCACTAGTGCGCTTGCTTGCTTGAACGTACACAAGATAAAACTTGTATAATCGGTAAGGTTGTGGTTCAGTACTTGCTGGGGCTGCTCCTTTTCTTTTGAATTTCAGTTTGAGTTGCAGTGGGAATAAGGTTGGAAAATTGTTTCCTCTGTGTCTGTTGAATTTTCTGCGGTATGTTTATCATCACTTCGGTGGTATTTTATCTGTTTAGTTGTAAAATTAATCGTAATATGTGGAAATTGGTCCGAATACTTATATTAATAAAAAAAAAACTTGTATACAGTTGTATAATCATGCCTAAGAAAATTATTGTAGTGGGATGACACTGATGTAGATTGAAACTTCATACCATGTCCTGCTTAATTAGCCAAATAAGGAAAAGAAATGACAGTTGATTGTAGCTTTTGAGATTAATCAATATATAATTGAAGATTGGTGGATGGAAACACAAATCATTGCAGCATGCAGATAATTACGAAGAGACTACAATATGTCTTTGTTAAACATTCCTCGTTTTCTTAACCTGAATTATTTAAAAGCTTAAAATGAGAGAAAACAACCTACCATTCCCATGAAATGTTTTTTTTTTTTTTTAATGAAATTGAATGAGTAAGGATTAAAGTACTTGTCAGCCAGTCACGTTTTAAATTGAGATTAATTGCAGAAAAAGAAATATACAAAAATATTGATAATATATTTTTTTTATAGAAAAAACACGCTTAATGTACAGTAACTAGTTCAGGCCGTGGTTTTATTGCTGTAAAAAGACAGGACACAAGTAGCTGTGAAGATAGCAGAAGGGAACAGTCAATCTCATCTACATGTCATCTGACAGTTCTTCACAAAAACCCACGAAACCGCCGTGTGATGCTATCATTGTCCGAATGAGTGAGTTAAAGAAACAGAGTCGACTACTCTTCCTTTCTCTTCTTCTCTTCTATGTTTGTTAGGAAAGCGGTGTAAAGTGTCGTGCATGCATCCTTTCTTTTTCCCCTCTCCCCTTCCTTCCGCATATTTGCATGCACTCTCTCTCTCTCTCTCTCTCCCCCCCCTATTTATAAAACAAATAAACACACTTTGTCTCTCTGTCTTTGCCTATCCATACTACTACTACCAAACAAACAAACTTAACTAGTTCGCGGTTACTCCTCCTCCTCCTCGTCTTCCACTCTCCTCTACTCACCACGCCCTAACTCTTTGGTTTTGTGTTAATGAAGGTAAATATGCTGAAAAGATTATCTCTTGTTTAAAGACTTGGGCTCTTTCTTTTTGGAATTATTTATAATGTTGTGCATGGAGAGATTAGATTGTCAAGTTTTAATTTTTGTTTCAATTAAATTGTGGGTTTTGGTTAAGAAGGGATTTTAAGGATCTTCGTGATTTGATTTTTTTTAGTAAGTCATTGGTTGTTTATCAATTAAAAGGGTTGATTTTTATTTTTTGAATAAAAGAAATGGGCACCAAGATTTGCATGAATGCATCGTGTCAAACTGCAACAACTCTTGAATGGAAGAGAGGTTGGCCTTTGCGATCTGGTGGTCATGCTCTTCTCTGCTACAATTGCGGGTAATCCCCCCCCCCTTCTTTCTTCTTTTTAATACTGGATTTAATTTCCAATGCTAGCTAATTAAGTAGCTTCTTCAAGGGCAGTTTGGGGATGTGAGGTTTTGTTTCTAGTTCATCACTTTGTTGTTTTTGCAAATCGATTCCTTGTTTTTGTGAATTGGGTGGTCACTGGACTAGATTTCTTTCATGTGGTGTGTTTTCGTACTTTTGTTGTAAGAATCGGTGACATTGTGATTATGGTTATTAAGACATCTATAATTAGATAATTAGTACTTGAGCAAAACCAGCTCTACCACAGCTACTGCTTGTTATCGTATCACGGAAACTTTTCATCTTTAATTACAGCATATAATTAAGCAGATAATTATGGCTTATAAGCAACCATGCAATTCACCCGCGCGCCCACAGCCACGGTGTATTGAATTTTGTTCATGGTGTTAACCAGCTGAGGAAAATTGCTGGCCATCCTAGGAGAACCTATCGAATTTTATCTTTAAGCAGAATGAGCCTAAAGCAATAAACTTGGACCATTGTTTTTTTTTTTTTGTTTTTTTTGATAATGCACTTTCTTATGCATTTGGCTGGGAGTGGACGCTCAACTTTAATTTGAGCGAACGCTCAACTTTAATTTGAGCGAACAATCCATTCTCACATTAACTGCAACTGTAGTAAATTTTAAAATTTGATAGAGATGTTGCCATGTCAGTTGTTTTCAACAGATTTTAGTAGTTCAGATTTGAACTGGCTCATTTGTTACGCTTGCTTTTTTTTTTTTTTGCCCCACTGAATTTCTGTAATGCATGGAGCTTTATAAGCACCCCTTGCCCGTTTCTGAAAGCATCGTGAAATTATGAGATATCTTATAACTTTCATAAGTCTGCAACAGTTTAACATTTACTCTAGTTGACCTTGTGTGTGCATTACAAGATGCTTTTACCTTCAACTCATAAATATCCTGGTTCTAATTCACCATTCCATTTTTGTCATTATGTTTGCTTCCATTGCTTTTCACTATATACTTGCTAATTTGATGCGGGCTCTATCTTTATATTCAACTTAAGATCTGCATATGAGGATTCCCTTTTCTGCGATACTTTCCACTCGGAGGAACCTGGATGGAGGGAATGCAATATATGCAGCAAGGTAAGCTAATAATCTAGTAGCCATTACTTTTTCCGAACCCTTCCTTTCTATTGTTGAACCTTTCTAAGATGATATCAATTTATGCCCCCCCTCCCTCCCCACAAAAAAGAAAAAAAAAGAAAAGAAGAAGAGAAATAATTGAAATTTGTGTGGCAGTATCTCCACTGTGGATGCATAGCATCAAAGTTTTTGCTTGAACTCTTGGATTATGGGGGTGTTGGGTGTGCTAGCTGCGCAAGGAGTTCTCGACTTCATTTGGTAAGATGCATTACTTCTATGCATTGTGTTTGAATATTAGTTTGAATGGGTTAAACAACTGCTTTTGGTTTTCCACCATCACTGGTCATTCTGTCAAAAGCATGAGTCATTCATAGACGCTTATTAGATCACACGCTACACATGTGAAAATAGGTTGCAATCATTATGGCTTTGAAGAATTTGGTTGTTCTGGTGATTCTCCAGAAATGGTTTCAGGATTGTTGCCTGTTCCTTTTATACAATTTGGTGACAGACATGATGAAATTGTTCTTGTGAAAGAGCTGAATATATATGGAAGCTTATCCTTAAGCATTATAGTTAACCAATTTTGCATGTGCATGCTTGATTTTTATTTTGATGACTTAAAATTGTGGTTGTTGTACATAGGATGATGTATGCTGTTGGCATTTTAAATGATGTGACTGTAAGACAGTATGCTTTTAATGGCTCTAGTCACATGGTCTTTCATTTGTTTCTTTATTTGCTCATGCAGATGCAAAGTGATGAGATTCCTAATGGATTTATCTTTTTGGCAAGAAATAATGCTGGTGATTCGGAGTCCATTCCTGTTGAAAACACAGTGTCTGGTAATAGCATTGACAAGGGAGGACTTGCTCAGTTGTGCAGGCTTCTAGAGGCTAACGAACCCAGTCTATTGCATCCCTCCAAGAGAGCCAACATTAATGGCGGTCTTGGGCACGTCAGACAAGAAGAGATCATGCATGTAACTGGGGATATTGGCACAGGCTTCTCAAACGTGACTCAACCATCAATTGGATCACTTAAATTTTCCAAACCTGACAATATGAGTTCTTTGTTAGATTTGGGAGATATGCACAGTTCACTTTCTCAGCCATCTTTGAGTATGGCATTGGGAGCTCCATCTGGGACTACAAATTTTGTAACCTTTCCTGATGGGGCTGTTGAAGGAAAGGAACAAAGAAAAACACCTTCTTCCCTTCAGCAGGGACAAATATCTCGACCAATATTGCCTAAACCCTCAAAACCTGGCCTTTCTGTGAGTTCAGAGAATAATAAAGGTGCAGCTTCTGAGCTGCGGATTGCAAGGCCACCTACTGAGGGGCGTGGGAAGAATCTGTTACTTCCTCGGTATTGGCCAAGGATCACTGACCAAGAGCTGCAGCGATTATCAGGAGAGTATCCTTTATTTTAAAGTCTAATTTGTTGGGTATATTTGCTTCTGTGAGTTGTATTTTTTTCATCATCATTGGATTCAGAATTAGTGGTTTCCTTAAGCATGTTGTCTAAAAGTTTGAAATCCAATATTGTGCCATTGTTTGAGAAGATTCTCAGTGCCAGTGATGCAGGTCGAATTGGTCGATTGGTTCTTCCAAAAGCATGTGCAGAAGTAAGTTTAAAATTGTATAGCCTGTGCCCTTTTTCTGTTTTTTTTTTTTGGTTGTGCTTCCCTCTTTGCTTTTGTATTTGTGTAAGATTTAAGCCATTGCAGGCATATTTTCCTCCTATTTCTCAATCTGAAGGGATTCCTTTAAGGATTCAAGATATAAAAGGGAGAGAATGGACGTTTCAATTCAGATTTTGGCCCAACAACAACAGTAGGATGTATGTGTTGGAGGGTGTAACCCCTTGCATACACTCTATGCAATTAAAAGCGGGTGACACAAGTATGCTCAATTGTATTCTTGCTTAAAGTTGATATTAATGCCTGAGTGCTCAACATATTTTGCACATTGAATTGTAAACTGTTATGCTTTACATAAAGTTTATGCTATTCCTTTCTGGGGATGACTGTGTGCTTGATTTCTAGCCTTGATAAAAGGATGATGTTAATACATAGTTATATAAGATATATATTGCTTAATTCAAATTAAGGCCACCACAATGAGCTGGTTTATATAAAAATCATGTATGGACCAAGAAGGTGGTACAGTTATTTAAATTATTGGAGCACTATTAACTTGTTTTGGCACGACGGGAGATGTTCTCAACTTCATTAGCCTGCTTAAATCTTGTCTAATTTGTATGAAATTCGAATCCTTTCCAACAGAAGTAAAGTGCATTAACGGTACCTCATTTGATCACCGAGTGATCTATTATACTAGTCATATTTTTGTGCTCTTTACTCTAGTGGAAGTATATATCTTTTGTGTGTCATGTGTTTCTCTTTCTCTCTAATGTTATCTTAGGAATGCTATCTTTTTCCTGTCTCAGTAACATTTAGCCGGATAGATCCTGGAGGCAAACTTGTCATGGGATTTCGCAAGTCAACAAACAACGATGAAGATACACAGGTTGAGCCTCATTGGCATGTTCACTTCATTTTGAATCCTTTAACTTTCATATGCCATTTCTCTTTTCTGTTGTGTGGAAAAATTTACGTTTACTTTGTACATGCTTGTTGAATAAACAGGACGTTCAGGCATCTGGTCTTCCTGATGGCACTGCTTCAGGGGAAACTTCCTTTTCTGGTATTGTTGAGACTTTCCTTACAGTAAGTGGTTAATCTGTCCTTTTCAAATCATTAAAGGCAGCAAGGATCCTGACCAAAATGCTCTTTCCAAACGTTTGAAATTAGCTGATGGGGATATTGGCTGGAACAATAGTGAGAACCACAGGTGCAGGATAAATGTGGATCTACTGCAGAAAACAACAGCGCCCACAGAGAAGAAAAGGACTCAAAATATTGGACCTAAAACTAAGAGGTTACTCATGCATAGTGAAGATGCTATGGAGCTAAGACTAACATGGGAGGAAGCACAGGACTTGCTTTGTCCACCCCCAAGCTTGAAGCCAACCATTGTCACCATTGAGGACCATGAATTTGAAGAATATGATGTAAGTTTCTCTTGTTCCATGCTTTTACTTGCCCATGCATTGCAAATTATGTGCAATGATGCACCAAAGGATTCATAGCATTGAATTTCCAAATTTGACCATTTTTTTAAAATTAATTATTTGATCAAATTTCTGTCTTTTAGGAGCCTCCGGTTTTTGGGAAGAGGACCATATTTACTTGTAGATCATCGGGGTAAGGATTTATACATATGCCTAGCATTACTTTCTGTATTAAGAAAAAGAACTACCGTAATGTGTTTGTTAAAGGATATCCTGGAGTTCTTTCAGCATTTGTCCAATGTACTGGTTGTCTGTTGTCACCATTTTCCTTTAGTCCACTGCGCTCAAATTTTGAAAGAGGCTCTGTTAGTTTCTATTAGACAAGGCATGTGGTGATTCCATAACCCTTGATATGGATGGTGACAAAGTTCTTTATGCCTGCTTGCTCCCTGCTTCTTACTATCTTTAATCAAGGGAAGCAAGAGAGATCTAGCAGCTCTATTCCCAATCTTCATCTGTTTTGAGCATGTAATATACCTCTCTTCCTTTCCCATCCTCACCATCACAACCACTAGTGCAATGAAACATCTATGGTTATGCAGCAAGCTGGAAGGTTGATCACTTGGTGGAATTTTTAATCTGCATGAATTGGCTTGTTCAACTTCTCAATATTAGTTATTTTAATGTTCCATAGCTGAACCTTCAGGGGACAAGAACAGTGGGCTCAATGTGATAACTGTTCGAAATGGCGAAATCTTCCTGTGGATGCTCTTCTCCCTCCAAAATGGACGTGCTCAGAGAATGTCTGGGATTCAAGCAGGTTGCTCTTTTTTTTTTTTATTGTTTTTTAGGATATTTCATTTAAAATCATCATGATTGTTATTTGGTTTCACAATTCATATTTTAATGGTCTACATTCCTAGGTGTAAATGTTCAGCACCCGAAGATATGACTTCAAAGGATTTGGATAATGTCCTGAGAGTGAGCAAAGGTATGACCAGAAATCTCTGCTTTCTGCACAAGCTTTTATACAT
This sequence comes from Populus ilicifolia, assembly GCA_015708895.1. Taxonomy (NCBI): domain Eukaryota; kingdom Viridiplantae; phylum Streptophyta; class Magnoliopsida; order Malpighiales; family Salicaceae; genus Populus; species Populus ilicifolia. Next base: position 259,256 of record SRLM01000589.1, read on the forward strand.
TGAGGAGTTTTATGTCTGTTGCTTGATTTAGACAGATTTCAGCTTGCTGTAGACTCTGTTTTTATGTGAGCTAGTAAAGTTTTTGCACAGAGTACAATGACTAGATAGCTGAAATTCCATGCTAATGCAGGTTGCTTAAAAAACCAATATATATATAATAACATCTTTCATTGTCAAGGATAACACATGATTTGAAGAGTCGTTGATGGTATTTTTTAGAAAGATTTTCACTTGAAATGTAAGATTAATAACCTTGTATGTAAATCTGTGATTCAGTCCCTGTCTAGTAAAAAACAGTTGAATAATTGTGGTGATTTTTTCATTTTTCTGAAGTGCGTGATTTTTATCCTCGATGAATCTCCGAACATCTCCTTGATTTGAAATTCCACCCCTACATCTTTGCAAAAGCAGATTTCAAGAAGCGAAGGAATTTAGAAAGTCAGAAGCGGTTCCAAGAGTGGGAGCCTTCTGGCTTGGATGCTCTGGCTACCGTTGCAGTTTTAGGAGACAATCTAGATGATTCGGGTGATCCATCAGTTGGAGCCACCACAAAGCATCCCCGGCACCGCCTTGGTTGCACTTGCATAGTTTGCATTCAGCCACCAAGTGGGAAAGGCAAGCACAAGCCCACATGCACGTGTAATGTGTGCATGACTGTAAAGCGACGTTTTAAAACCCTCATGCTGCGCAAGAAGAAACGCCAATCAGAACGTGAAGCGGAAATCTCGCGGAAGGACAACATGAATCATAAGGGAAGGACAACATGAATCATAAGGGAAGGACAACATGAATCATAAGGAGGAATCAGAAATGAACGGCACAGCGAGTCATGAGGTGTTGCATATAAAGTGGAGAGAGCCTGAGGTGCCTATCTGATGAAGCATTTCTTGCATCAATAGGCTGGACTCACGAGAGCAGACGCGATTGAGGCTACTGTTTACTCATTTTATATATCGGCTTGGTAGTTCATGAAGAGTTTAGGTTTAGTTGATTCAATTTAAAGCAGAGGGTTTGACCTGATCAAATGCTCACATTGGAGAGATCATTCAAGATGTTAAGCCCTTAACAATTCAAAGAACCCAAAAGAGAGCACTTGGGCTAATCAACCTTCGGTTAATGTCAGGTAAAATCTTGCCATTTCAACACAATTCTTTGCACCCCATTCATAATCTCAAACTGTCTACTCGCAGTTGCAATTCGCCATATATTTTTTCTTGCCGACCTTCTCATTTAAGTTTTGCTTGAAATCCAGCACTCAATTCGGTATAATTTCAATTTTGTCTGCCATTTTAGATCCGAAAGGTTTGTACATCTTGCAAGGGGGTGAGCTAGCTTGGATGCATGCATGCAAGCCCCACAATATTATTTCTCACAAATTCACAATTGAGGAACATGATTTGATCAATTCTCATTATTTGATTAGAAAAGGCTGCCAGATGTTATTACAATGCTATTGTTACGCTGATCTCCATTGATAATATTTTGCAGCACACGTATTCCTTGTACGCGGTTCAGTATCCGGGATACAAATGTGGAGGCAAGCCTGGTTTTGCATGTGCAAGCGGTGGTCTTCTGCAATGGCAAGGTCGATGTTGTACTGTTTATTTCGATTTTATCACCCAAGATATAAGTACGTTAATTTGAGATTTTTTTATAATTTTTTATTATTTAATTGAGAATTAAATTTTTTAATTTATTTTATATAAAGTTATTATAATTTTTTAATTTATGTTATAAATTTAACATGTTGATCTGAGTTATCTAACATCAATTAAATATATTATTATTTAAATATTAAAAAGACACATCATCTTGAAATTTTATTTATATATATTATATGAGTTGTTTTTTGATTATTAATGTCAACCGATAATGTCAATAAACTCTCACATAATTTATTTTTTATTAAAAAAATACTAACAATATTTTTTTTGACATTAATTTTTTTAACCTGATACATCAACCATATAGTTTGATAGCTACGGCACTCTCTTCTACGTGGCATTCCATGAACAGGTCACATGACATTCATCATAGTAGCTAACTACTCCCTTCAGGCTACCCGACAAGTGGCACATGATATTATGAGAGATTTTATCTAATAATTAAAAATTTTAGGGTTAAATAAGTTTTTTTTAATATTTTTATATAATTATTTTTTGAATACTTCGAGAGTAACTACCATGGTCTTACTTTCACCTAATAAAGATAAAAAAGGAAATTACATTTGATCTTAACAAGAATGATAAAATATACTTTCACCTAAACTCAAAAATTATTTTTTAATTTTTTCTCACGTTGGTCTCTCCTCTTTAATTATGTCTATCCCTATCATATATATATATATATAAAGTAATTATTGATAATTATTTCTAAAATACTCTAAGACTTCTCTTAATTTTTACATTATTCTTTTTATAATATGATATATTATTATGTGTCTCGGTTGGCATTATTTTTCTAGCCAGCTAAATGTTAAGGAATTTGACCTAAAATAAAACGCAAATGGAAGTTTAATTTGTTCATACTACTATATATGCACACACTAAACGTGCATGTTTCTTTAAATGATGTAAGCATTTCTTTTAAATTTTGTTATCTTATTTATAAACTATATATACAATCAAAATCGAAGTCTTCTCCTTTTTGTGGATAAAATGAAAATCTATTTTTATGTTTTCTTCTTCTTCTTCTTCTTCTTCTTCGTGTTTCCGTGTTTAACGATCATTTGTTTGATCAATTTTTCACCAACTTTGGCGTTTAAAGTGCACGCATTCGGATGCACAGTCATGTGATTACTGGATGGGATGATATCTAGGTTTGGTGCACCACAGAACTCCTAGTCATAATTTGAAATACGAGCTGAAGTTCCACAGCCACAAATTAATCAGACAGCGAACTCCAAGTCGTAATTTGAAATACGAGCTGAAGTTCCACAGCCACAAATTAATCAGACAGCGGTGGCGGATGGTGATAATGATATGTGTCCTGGAAAACATTGTTCCTCGTGTATCTTGCTGGTCCTCCTGTATCTATGGAAGCCAGATCCAACTTCTCCATTTCTTGATCAGATGTTGATGGTCCATCTTTTCAAGCTCATGGATCATGTGCTGGTTCACTGTACCTCCAGAGCATTCATTAAAGATATATACGCTCCTGAGTAATGGAGGCCAGCGCACAAAAGTTATGTTGCTATAGTAAAGAAAGCAAGGATACCAACCACGACCTATTATACAAATATGTAGAACACAAACAAGGCAAGCAGAGAGAAATGATGCTGAGAGTACGAACTAGAAATCTTTCTAATAAATTCGAGTTTAAAGAGCTCAAAAACCCTCAGCGTTCCAAAAAAACTTGGTTCTAGGTATAGTTTTTGAATTCGACAGTCATTGATTTGGATAGCATGTCCAAATTTATTTTTTCACTTTTAACAGGATTAAACAACTCGCTTAAATCTTATCTTCTTTGAAACTTAAAAAATTTTAAATTTTTTTTGTGTTAACCTCTCAAATATTTACAATTAATCTTTTTATCATTTTTTTTCTATTCTTTTTTCTAAGAGGGGTATTTATAGGATTTTGAGAGGTTTTAAATTTATTTCTAACCTTTTAATCCCGAGAAAAGTATTGTAAATCCTTAATAAGAGTCTATTGAGTAGCCATATAAAAATTAAATTATTTTTTATGTAATGATTGCACTGTTAAAGCTAACTAAGTTGTCTATTTTAAAGTTATTATCACTTGAAATCACCTGAATTTGATAAAAAAGATGTATAACTTTCATTTGAATCTAACATTGATTAAATTAGAGGTTTGTAACTTTGCTAACATTGATTAATTTAGAGGTTTATAACTTTGCATTGATGCGTTTGAAATTATGAATTGAATGAGCTGAAACTATTAAAATAAAAATGCAAGGTGATGAATGATGTGTTATTTACTTTCTTTTCATTAAGTCTGGATGACATGTTATTTAGGGTTTTTAATTCGAGATTTGAAAATTTTTGATTGAGTCCCTACTATTTTCATTGCTTTTAATTATACAAGTAATTGCTTATATATTTTTAATTTCATATAGTTTCACCTTTGTTAAATTCAATTATTAGCTCCAAAGTTGATTGTTATTTTCATTTTAATCCTTAATTTTAAATTTATATATTTTGACCCTCAATTGACTAACAAACTTAAAACTTTTGTAATTTGACCCGTGATTTGGTCAATTCCAGCCTTTACATTTGATATATTTTTGTGATTTTCTTTCAATATTTTTTTTTGATTTTTTGCATTTTCTCTTTGCTTTTTTTTTTTGATATATGTGGACTCCAAAATAGGTCACAACAATATTCAACACTCTTAAATTATATTTTTATTTTCACGAGGGGTTATAAGCTCAAACCATCGTAATCCATTAAAATTTTTAATGAACTAGTTAAATAAAAATTCTAAACACAAATACTACTTTATGTTTATTTTCTTAACAATATAAAAGTTGCCATAGTTTATTACATTGACTGCTAATGTTCTGGCACAACGTCTATTGATAATATTTTGCAGCATACACAGTCCTTGTACTCGCTCCAGTATCCGGGATACACTTGTGGAGGCAAGCGTGGTTTTGCAAGTGCAGACAGTGGTTTCGCAAGAACCATGCTGTCTTCTGCTATGGTAAGGTCGATGCTGGATTGACTAGGTGGTAAACTCCAAGTAAACGCTTGAAGAAGTCTAGCAAATAGCATGGTAGTCATTGAAGTCCCAAGTGTCACACCTATGCACCCACGTTTTCCTGTGGAAAACGAAATGAATCGCAGATTATTCTCAGTCAGCACCACCTTCTCCATTTCATCGAGGTGGCGCTCTGGCTTGAACTTGAGCGGCTCATCCCATACTTTAGGGTTTCTGCCCAGTCCTAGACGGCTAAGCAGAACATAGGAACCTTTCGGGATGAAGTAGTTGGCAACTGTTGTATCGGAGGCCGACACATGAGGAACGTTAAATGGTGCAACAGGGTGAAGCCTGAATGCTTCTCTAGCACATGCCTTCACGTAATTGAGATGCGCAAAGTCTGATTCTTGGACAAGTCTCTCCTTTCCAACCACTCTATCCAGTTCTTCAGTAGCCTTTTCGAGTATCTCAGGTTGGTTTAGCATCTCTGCGAATGCCCATTCACAAGCATTTGATGGATTGTCCACTGCTGCAACCATTATTTCCTGCAAGTGTCATCATGTTGAAAATCATTACTATGATGCACAGTAGTGAAACTTGATTATTACAATTTTTTTTTTTAAAGGAAAGAGATGCAAACTTGAGACTTTCAAAGGAAAGGTCACGAGTGCCAGTTAAGCTATAACTAGCTCATCACTGGTATAATTAATTAAGTCTTTTTTTCTCTAAGCAATTGTGTGCCTGGCTAGTTAATTAACATTAAAGACATAAATATGCGTTTCCATGTAGAATTCAAAATGTAAATGCATATAAAACTTACTGTAATTTGAGCTTTTATCTCATCTTTTGACAACAGGGGATTGCCATTAGTATCTTTTAGGGTAATTAAAATATCAAGCAAGTCCTCCATATCCTTCTTTGCACCATCCTTCCATTGTTGAACCCTCTCATGGATTATGGGATCATGGTATTCATTGATGATCCTATGATTCTCCATCACCACCTTCTCATGCCCATCTAAGTCAAGCCCTATCAAAGATGGCAAAAAATCCGAGATGCAAAATGCATATATATGATTAAGGCAACTGAAAAGTGCATTCACATGCTCCACTTCCTCAAAACCAGGACCACCATCTTTCATTCCCTCCCCAAAAAACCTCTTATTGAATAGCATCTTCCTAGTCACATTTGCACAATAGTGTTGGGCAGCAGTTCTCAAATTCACAATGCCACCTTGATGCACAGACTTCTTGCACTGGTTATACACGTAATGAACAAGGTGATCAGCTTCTTCAACTCTTTTGCTATAAAGCCACTGATGTTGTTTAGGAGAAAGTACTTGAGTCATAAGAACTTTCTTCATTTTATTCCATTGGTCTCCAGAGGGAGAGAGAGCTGTTGTTAAGTACCCTCTCGAGATGAGATCTGTGGCCATGGTACGAGGTCTAGATGCAAAGGTATTATCTTGTGCTTTTAAGAATTCACGAGCAATATCAGGACAAATGACAGGAATCACATGAACATTTCCTAAACGGATACAAGCTATTTCAGTGTTCATTTCTTTCATGAGATTGTGTATCCATCGGTACACTGGCTTGTTTCGGAGCATGGTAGGGAGGCATCCAACAATATGCCATGGTTTTGGACCGGGAGGCAAAGGGTGTTTCTTGACATTCTTATGGGATTGGATGAAGTAAAACAGTATGATTGCTAAGACAAGAAGTGAAGCTGGGAGGCTTGATAGGGTTGTGAAGGAAGTTGCTGCAAAATATTCCATGATCAAACAACTCGATGTACTGCTGTTCTTGACATGCATGCTGTTCCTTGTGCTTTATATAACAAAAGATTTTCAAAAGGGAGAGTCGTGATAAACACTAGATTGCCCCCACGCGCTATAAATGTGTGATTAATCTGTAGAGTTCTGTTCTCTACACTAGTCTACCTGTCATTTGTCTATGTCTTTCCTTGATGTTACAATTGTCCAATGAGGAGGTTTAATCCACCTCGTTTTGAAAATTCTCATAGGATCATCCAATGCACAACTCATGATGAATATGGTAAAATGAGAAATAATATGGTTTATTTAAATTTCGTCACGTTCACACAAGTATTAAAAGATTTTAGTAAGTAATATAAAAATTTTAATCATATTTTTTCTATTAATAAAAAAATTAAAAATCTAAGTAAAATCCTTGTATATTCTTTTACAAATATATGATAATTTTGATAATTTAATGAATTCCTATCAAATAAATAAATAGTGAATCATGTTGCACTTAAATAAGAAATTATTTTTATCATACAAACTTAATTTTAATATGTTATTTATTCTTGTATATTTTTGTAGTATATATATTTTGTTTAGATGTGTACTTGTTTTATTGTTTTTTCTCATATAAATTTGTTGTATGAATTTATGATTTGTACATGTTAGAGCATGTTTTAGGTTTTGTAAAATTATATTTGTTTGAAAATTGATGAAACTTATATTGAATTTTTGATTGAGGTATTTTGTGATAAAATAAATAATGACTTATTTAATAAGTTCATTTTATTTTTTGTCAATTTCATTGTCAAGTTGAATTTTTTGATAAATATGTAAGAATTTGAATTTATATACATAATTGATAATGAATTAAAAATATTATTAAAATAGATTGAATAAATTTAAGCTAAATCAATATTTTTTATAAATTTGATATAATAGATAACTATTTATGAATATATAATAATTTACCTGAGGGATTATAAATGATGAATTATTATAATAGATTCATATGCTAAATATTTACCTTCCTAATTTTTATTACACTTCTTAACAGTTTTTTTTAAATGTTTAAATGACTTAATTAACCTCATCTCGTTTCCCTTTTTCTCTCCCTCTTTTCTAAGTTCATGAATTTTAAATATAAGTGTTAAAATTCTAACTCTTTTGATCCTTGATAAGATTTTATTTTATTTTCTTTTGTTTAATGAGAATTTTAATTTTTAAATAAAAAAACCAAGTTTAACATCAACAGTTGCCAGATTAAGTTCCAATCATAGATTATAGTTCGTAGGTTAATGGGCTATCAACCATAAAAAAGCTTATTGTTCCAAGAAAAAAATATGAAATCTATCAAGTCTAATAAATATTGAAAATAAAAGAGTTAATTCTAAAATTTAATGTTTTATGATTGATACTTAAAAGTGTATTTTTATCAAGGTTTTATATCATTATTTTACACTTGAAGTATCAATAACTCCTTAACTAAAACATGTTTTATAATAACGTATCTAATAATATAAGATACTTTTAATTTATGGTAAATTTTTATTTTTAATGTAGGTCTATCACATAAATAAAAGGATTGATTGATGAATTTAAGAACTGAAATTGAAAAGACAAAAAGATGGCCAAACTTAGAAAAGAGATGTCGGTGCAGTCCAAACTAGAATATTATTCAGTAATGATATCATATCTAGAGCTATAGATGTCAGATTTAGATCTACTTTATATGGATGGAAAGGTAAGACATAGTCCTACAACTTTCATATAGAGCTCAAGATCTAAAAAGACCACTTTTAAGTTTAAATTGGAACAACAACAAAGAAGTCCGAATCTGTCCTCTAGCCTAAACATTGTTCAGTATTTTGGCCATATCTGGAGTTCTAGAAGTCAAAATGATCTAAAATTTTTACATAAGAAAGATGAGATAATTTTTTACAACTTTTATGTAGTGGTTCCAATTTTGATGTTATCAATAATGTTTTGGGCAAACAAAAGAAGATAAGAATTGTCAACAAGTCAAGAGTTGACCACCTACTCATTAATTAGTCATCAAATCAACAGTTCTCAATTTTGACCTATAAAAAGAGGTATTCTCCATGCATTTAGGCATCTTGGTTTCCAGATCAAGATCATGCTCTTGCCTTTTCTCTTTGTATTTTTTTGTAATGTTTATACTTTGCTTTTATTAATATCAAGTTTATGCCTTTCATTTCCTTTCATTTACTTAGTTAACTTTTATCTTATTTATGTTTTTATTTTGTTTATTTATTTATTTTCTTTCATTATGTCTAGCTAAGTTTACTATGTTAAGGTGAAAAGGTTATACTAATGGTGTAAGAATAAATATAGTGTAAACTTAATATGGACTTTAATATTTAATAATAACATGTTTTATATTTCTTATCTCATTTACTCTTTAATACTTTGCTTATTAAATGACTAATCTTAATTTATGTTGTATAATACTTAGTAGAACACATGTTTGACACTTTCATAACCAATACCGTATGGTATAACCGACACTTGAGTTATGGAAGGAACTTGATTTGTTGTTAACATAAGTTATAATCATGAATACTTGATGAAATTTACAAGTATTAGCATTAATTGAATAAGATGACTAATGTAATCATGTTAACAATCTATAATCCAATTGGAACCTCTTTTGTGTATGGTTTCCAATTGAACAATAAGAGTTTATACTATATTTGTTTGACATACTATTAGTGGAACCTCTAACCTTGATATTTGTTATTATCATTGTTTAATCCTTACATTGATATTCTATCTCAAAGTTCTCATCTTCCTTTTTTTTTCCCCATCTCTTTCTTTACTACTACTACTACTACTACTACTATTTCTATTAGTATTGTTGTTGTTGTGATTACTATTATTGTTGTTTATAATTATCGTTTATAATTTATATAATTAACCTCTCTGTGGTTCGATCCCGGTCTTACCAGGTTATTTATTACTTCGACACTCCTACATTTGAGAGAAGACATTAATCTTTTAGTCATGTCATTTTAACATGGATACTTAATTACTTATTAAATTTAATTTCAAATCAGTTCATGTTTTTACTGCTCTAATTCTAATTCTTCAAATGTGAGTGATTATGTTTTGATGTTCATTTATAAAGTTTAATTAATAGAGTTTTGCTTCGATTTAAGGATAAAGTAATGCTTTTTTACATGATCTTTTTATTAAAATTTATTTATATTTCTCAAAAATATTTTCTCAACAACAATTTGAATATAAAGTTGATAAGGCATAATATTTTAACTTGTGAATGAAGGTCTCAATAAAATAATAAAAACATTAATCAATCCAATTTATATATGAAAGTATTTGTAATATTAAAATTATTGTTCTAAGTTTCTAGTAGGCTCCCATACTGTGAGAGTATAATTAATGACTAATTTTTATGTAATAGTTAAAGTTTTTAAGTGAAATTCAGAATATAATTTATATTGTTCTCTAATATATTTTTTTAAATAAAAGTCCTTGTGAAATTTTATTTATTTAAAATATGATTTATATTATAAAATTAAAATTTATATTAATTAATTTTAATTAGAAGAGATAATTAATGAAAGCAATAAGATTCGAACTCTAATACTATATTAAAGAACCAGTTCAATTCAATAACTTAAATTTATAAATGAAGCTCTAATATATGATTTACTATAAAAAAAAGTGATAAATACAAACAGAAACACTGACATAATTTTTCTATCTGTATATTGCACTAACCTATAATAATAGAATTTTCCATCCATGTATCTATTAGCTAGCACTGACAAAAAATTCCTCGGTGAGAGAATTGCATTGGAAAAATAAAAAATAAAAAAGCTAAATTGTATGATGACTTGTAATTTTTATAGAAGGCATTACCAATGAAATTAACTCAATGATAAAGTATATTCATAAATATGCTGCTGGAAAAATTTTCTTTATATATAATGAGGGAATTACAGTAGGATTCAAAAAAGTAAATTATATGGTGACATGACTAACTTGATGGTAAAGTACATTTGTAAATATGGCTAACCTAATGATAATTTGTTTGATCAATTTTCAACAATTTTAATGTTTAAAATTCATGTATTCTGATGATTAATGGATGAGATGATATCTAGGTTTTGTGCATAACAAAACTCTAAGTCATTTGAAATAGAAGCTAAAGTTTCATAAACACAAATTAATTAGATAATAGTGGTAAAAGGTGACAATGATACTGTAATAACACCACTCTCCAGGGGATTAGCAACGTGTCTCTGTACCACAATAACACCACTTTTTAAGGGACTGACTTAGTCTCTCCAGTACAATAGCACCACCCTTATTGATTTCCTTTTACTCACTTAGAAATTTTCTAAGTATAGGCTTATCCTTCTATGAGTTCCATCTAGCTACTTTGAAATTTTCTAAGTGCAAGCTCCACCCTTACTGTATTTTTTCATTGTTATAAAATCTATGCAACATTAAAAAAAAAGAGGTCAAAGTATTTTAGAATTAAAAAAAATGCTTAAATAACCTTGTTTTATTTTATTTTTATTGTTTTAGGCTTTGTTTGGCAAAAATCTATTTTTTTTTTGTAATAAAATTACAAAAAAAAGCTTAAAAGGTATTTGTCAAATATACCTTCAAACCCAAAAACCTTTTAGTAAAAATTATGGCAAACCAAACAGGGTATTAAACCCTTTGACTCAACCCTACCAAATTGACTTAACTAGGTTGACTTGAAATGTTTGGTTTAATCATAAACTAAATGAAAAAAATCTAGTTTGACTCTAAAACAATTAAAAAAATAAAGAAAAAAATAGATTGACCATCCAAAAAGCACAAAAAAACCTAAAATATTTTTGAACACAAAGAATGAAACGCACAAAAAAGATGAAGAACACTAAGAACTTCAATAACACCAAACATGAACCCACCAACATGGGTTCCAAAATAAACCAGATTCAATTTAAACAAAGGCTTATACAAGTTAGAAATTATATAAGGATCAATAATCTAACATCCATTCACATCAATTATCACTAAAACATCCTAATTTTTATCAAAATGAGCTTAAGTTTAAAACCAAAATACTAGAATTAAAACTTATAAAAACATTTTGTTGATGCAAATTGTCATAACCCTAATTTTTGGGTTATTTCCTATTTTTTGACTTATGTTTTGATAAATTTTTAGAAGAAAAAGAAAAACAATGAAAATAAAAAAAATATATTTGCCTCGTTTTTAGCATTGTCAGCATCATTTAAAAAACTTTTTAAATTTTTAAAGATATTTGGAACATGTTTAACTTTTAGTGTGTTATTTTTAAAATCATTAATTTTTTTTATTGAGCTGATGTTGATATTTCTTGTTTTCAAAAATAAAAAAATAAAAAAATCAAATTTACAAAAAGTTGAGAGACTAATTTTGAGAGCCAAGCAACATTTTGCTTATAAATAGCAACCTTCAAAGGGGGGCATTTTTGGAATAAAGAGGGGTAATTTGGTAATAAAGGGAAACCAGCACAAAAAACTCTAAAAACATTAACTTCTTCTTCTCTCTTAGGAGAACCGGCCGCCGACTCCCTTTTTTCATTTTCAGTTTTCTCCTTTCTTCGACGACCACCGCCCTTCTTATTTTTAATTTTTTCTCCCTTTTCCCGTCATACCTTTCCTCTCCCAACCTCTTCTTTCACCGCCGAACACATTGGCACTACCTTCAACCAGCCACCAGCTCCCTCTGCCCAACACCACTCCATTTTCTTTTCAACCTACAACCGACGGACCCAGCTCTCCCTCATCTGGCCGACAACAGCAACATCCCCAACGGACCCAGATCAATCCGTCACTCCTTTTTTCTCTGCCCAACAGCCATGCACTAGGTCTTCTTTCAGCCATTAAAGGCATCACCTTCCAGCCTACGACCAATAGATCTTCTCTGTTAGACAGACCACAGGACACGGTCTCCCTTATCAGCACAGACACGACCAAAGCTTCCCCAACGGTGGCTGAACAGCAGCAGCCAGCAACCTCTTTGTCTTTTTTAACCAGCGTTGTTGATTGGTCAACTGCCTCCCCTTTCCACCACAACTCCAACAGTCACAGGCGACACCCGCGACTTCACTACCACCCGAAGTAGAGGAGAAGGAGATGAAGACCCAAGAAAAGATCAAAGAAAAAAAGTGAAGTAGATAGGGATGGAAAGTAAAGGAAAACAAATCTACAAAAATTAACTAAAACCGATTGCTTTTTGTGCATTTTTCTTGTTATTGCAGGTGACGGTGACTCTCACCACCAGTAGAGAAAGAAAGGGAAGAAGAAGACGTTCCCGATCCATTATTTTTTTGGTCTTCATCGGTGGTGGAGCGTGAATCCAGGCGCCGCCACTGTTCCTATGCACTGTTTTGGCTTGCAAAAGGTCTTCAATGCAATTTCTAAAGTTTTGGGGACTATTTTATAAATTGAAAATGATTTAATGTAATTTTTATTTAGTTTTGAATTTGTATAATTTGTAACGTGGATGTAACCCAAAAAAAAAGGAAAAAAAGAGGAAAAGAAGAAAAAAAAGAGAAAAGAATTTTTTTTTATATATATATTTTATGTTAAAACTGCAAAGAATAAAGAAGGATTTAATATTTTGATTGGATTACGGTGTAGAAGTACAACTTGTATGGAAGTTGTATTTCTAAAATCCGATGAAAAGATAAAATTTTTAAAATTTCTTTAACACATCACAACCACGAAGCAACTTACCTTAGGTAAGGTGCGTTAGGGGTACTAATACCTTCCCTAACCAGAACCAATCCCTTACCTGCGAATGTCTGATAAGGCCAGTACACCTGGATTTTCTAGTAACCCTCAATTAAATACTAGGTGACAACTCTCAACAAATCCAACAAGATCAAATCAAACATAATGAGAAAAAATAAAAGGTCAGCCGATGCCGCGTGGATTTTGACGTACGACACAAATAAACACTAGATTATTTAGTAATCATGCATAAAAAAGGTTTTTGTGTAAAGAAATGGACCAAACATGATCCAAATCTAGAGGCTAAGGTAGTGTCTTTCTAAGGATACGAAAACATGCTAAAAAAACCCAAAAAATCTCTAGCTAAGGCAGCCTTTGCCAAACCTAGAAATGAGCTTTTTTGGCTTTTAAAACATGCTCTTTTTGTCCTAACAGGTCACAATATCATATACAAACATATTTTATCCAAAAAAAACTAATAAAAAAAATCAAAGCATTATCAAAATCAAACATGATGTACCAAATCAAAAAAAAATATCAACTTAAAAATAATCTATATATTCATGCAACATGGATTCAAAATAGATTTTCTAAACCTATTTTGTGCATGAACATGCGTAATAAACCTAGGGTAAACATCCTTACTTTAACATGGATACTATTAAACAACAACTAAACCAACATTCTATATCAAAAAAAAACTTATACATAAACTTTAATGCATTCAAAACATAAAAAAATTTAACATAACTTAATTAAATAAAAATCATAACAACAAAAAGGTGAATACAATATCATTTGTTAAACATTCCAAACTTTTTTTTTTATGCTTGTAAACATAACTATAAAACAAAAAAGAAATTAAAAAACATCTTAAACAGGCCATAAAGGCTTGCTTTAGGGTTAGATAATATACCAAGAACAACTACTTTTTTTTTTCTTTGGAAAATTTTTCCTTTCACAAACCTATTAAGCTAAAGAAACTTGAGAAAACTGTGTTAGCCTCTTAAAACTTCACACTTAGCTTTTTTATTAATATTTTTTTTCTAGCCCCCTTTTCTTGATCTTAAGGGGGGTATTTATAGGGTTTTTAGAGGTCTTAAATCCATTTTGGCCTTTTGATCTTGAGAGAAATATTGTAAACCCTTGATAAGAAGTTATTGAGGAGCCACATGAAAACCAAATCACTTTTTGCATGATGCTTGCAGTGTCAAGGTTGATTGATTGCTTACTTTTGAGACCTTATCGAAGCAATTTTGAAGTTATCATCACTTAAGATCACTTGAATTTGGTAAAGGGGGTGCACACATTTCATTTGAATCCAACCTTGTTTAATTTAGAGGATTGAAACTCCACATTCATGCATTTGAAGTTGCTAACTCGATTAGCTGAAATTGTTAAAACAAAGATGCAAGCTGATGAATAATGTGTCATTTACCTTCTTTTCATTAAGTCTGAATGACATGTCATTTAGGGTTCTTAATTCGGGATTTAAAAAATTTCAATTAAGTCCTTATTCTTTCAATTGCTTTTAATTATACTGGAAATTACCTCTAGATTTTTAATTTCATGTAATTTCACCCTTGCCAAACTCAATTATTAGCCCCAAAGTTGACTGTTATTTTTATTTTAGTTTTGGTTCTAAATTTATGTATTTCAACCATTAATTAACTAACAAACTTTCAATTTGTTCAATTAGACTTTTGATATGATCAATTCCAGCTTTTACATCCGTACGCCTTTTTCAGTTTGGTGCTTAGTTTTAAATGTATTCAATCAAGTCTTTAATTGCTCATTAAACTTTAATATTTATGCAATTAAGCCTCTGAATGAACCAAATTAACTCTTAAAAATTGTAATTTGACCCCTAGACTTTAATTTCTTCTAACTAAAATTTAAATTGACTTAAAAAATTAATTTTTCTTGCAATTAAATCCTTAATAAATTCAATTAAACCTTGAAAATTTTCAATTGAATCCTTAAAATGCAATTTGAATTTTCCTCCTTAAATTTAATATTCCTTTGCCAATGGAGGTTTCATTAGTCGAAAATATATTGTTAACTTTTTCAATCTTGTATATTTTAATCTTCCTCAATCAGTTTTCGGTAATTTTCTATGCTCTCTAGTATATTTTTTTTTACTAATATATATTTGTAATTTTTTTGTTTATATGAGGCTTGTAAAATGGACAACAACAATATTCAATACTCTTAAATTATATTCTTATTTTTACTAAGGGTTATAAGCTCAAACTATCACAATCCATTAAAAATTTTAATTAACTAGTTAAATAAAAGTTCTAAACACAAATACTTTATGTTTCTTTTCTCAATGATATAAAAGTTGCTAGAGTTTATTACTTTAACTGCTAATGTTCTGGAATACATCTATTGATAATATTTTCAGCATACACAATCCTTGAGCATGGTTTTGCAAGTGTAGACAGTGGTTTTGGTTTTGGTTTGACTTGTAATTGAGTAAAATGAAGTAATTTCTGAAAGCTTTTTTATTGGAAGACCAATCTCCTCCGTCATAACCTTAATGCTGTGCACATAGAAAAAAACATGTTTGAGAAAATTTCTAACATGATTATGGACATGAAGGCAAAGATAAAGGACAACATTAATGCTAAAATGGATATAACTCTTTTTTTCTCACTTTAAAGTATAGAGTTGGTTTATGTTAGTTTATAGGTTGCAAAGCCCAAATCTAGCTTCACTTTAGACAAAAATACGCAGTTACTTATTTGCTAATGGCTTCAAAGTTTGTGTTTTGTTTGGTGGACATGTCTCAAATGTATCAAGGTTTGTGAATTTGAAGGATTGTAGATTACATGAAATGCAGAGTTATAACTATTATATATTTATACAAACACTCATTCCATTAGTTTATCGAGATGTATTATCAAAGATAATATGAGATGCACTTATAGAGATTAATTACTTCTTTAGAGATATATGCTATAACAAGTACAACACATAGAAAGGTTTGAAATGGATATCATCAAGACAATATGCAAACTTAAGATCATATTTCCTTAATTATTTTTTGATTTGATAAAGCATCTATCCATACATTTATCATTTGAGGTAAAAATTGAAGCTCAGTCTAATATAGATGGATGTATCCATTCAAAAGGTTAGGAATTACATATGCTTCATAATTAAAATTTTATTGTCCTTCTTTACACATTTCTAAACATTAATTTAATTCCATGCAAGTACTTATTCAACCTTATAAGAAAATTTTAAAATAAGATATATGTTAAGGCTTTGAAATGCAAGGTCTATATTGTTGAAGAAATCTCAATAGTTATGTTGTACTATTTTAAGCTTTAATTAAGAAAAAGAATTAATTGCGTTCTAAGGTATGACAATGGTGGGAAAATAACTTCATATGAGAACTTGTTAATATTCTCTCATCCTGGATGACCCATACCAAAAAATGTTATGACATGAAGATATTTGTCAGAAATAAAATTTAGACAAATACATAATTATGTACTATTTAAAGACCTTTATTCAGTAAGTATGCTACGTAATATATTCTTATTTTTTAACAATTTATCTTATATAATATTATAAACTGATACATTATTGAATTCCTTATAGGCAACATCATTTATATTTACTATTCTAAAACTCATAGCTAACTAAATCTCAAATCTTTCGATAACAAAATGAATAATTTTTCACGTGGTTCAGAACACACGAAAGTATTTTTTTTAATTATTCTTATCTCTTAGGATACTTAATTTCATTATACATTTGTCATTAATTGTTCATAGTTATACTTCATGTACTAGGTTTATGAATTGAGAGGGAATGCTAGTGTTACTTTCTAATTACTAAGTTTGGGTCCTGAAAGAAAGGTGAGGTACCATAACGAGTATTTTTTTAATGGGCATGTGTTTCATAATGAAGAATAAAAACAAGGTAGAAGGACATATAACAATGAAATTTGTGTTAAAAGATCAATTTTTAATGAGTTTGAAGTTGACTATTTCAAAACATTGAAAAAGGTCATTGAATTGCAATATCATAATGAACAAAATAGAATATTTTTATTCAAATGCTATTAGTATGACACTATTAATAAATGAATCAAAGTATATCCCCATCATAGTTTGGTCAAAATTAATTCAAAGGCTAGATTCCGTAATGTCGATGATGTTTTTATTTTTGCCAAACAATGCCAGTAATTTATTACATATACATTTATTCTTTTAGAAATGATCATTTAAGAGTTGATTGGTTATTTTTAGTGAAAACCAAACTCAAGGGTTGTGTTACGGTTATTCATAATGGTACCAATGAATTAACTTTGAGAGATGAAGTCTTTTAACTTGGTGAGGTACTTAATTCATATCGAGTTGCTTCATCTAATGACTTAGAAAAAAATTTAATTTTTAGCATCGATGAGAATATTTTTTTAATGCTGACACCCAAAAGTTTAATGATGTTTTAAGCTCTAACAAACATACACAAGTCAATGAAGACGAGTTAATTGATGAATGTGTAATGCCATAACTATAATGTAATATTTATGGATGAAATTCATATCAATATAATGACAATGAAGTTAATTTTTTATTGAATCCTAAGGAAATATTTATTTTATTATTGTGATATAAACTGATGTTATTGTACTATATATATAGGTTTGAATTTAAGTATTTGCAGAGAGAATACAAATACAATTTGACATTTGAAATTATTTTATAACTATAAAAATACTGATAAACTGTACATTACATGCGAGTATAGAGATGAAATGTGCTTGTCGATATATTCTAGTGACCATATGAATTAGTCCTCTTCTCCCTAAAATTGTTTATGATTTTCATTATATATGGTTATATCAACAAAATGTGTTTGTCGGTATACTCCAAACACTACAAGAATAATTCACTTCTTAATGCATTGATAATTAGTGTTCTTTTGACTAGTAACTTTTTTCCCCAACAACATCACTAATATAATGAAAAGTTATCGGTAATATTTGGAGAGATTTTTGAAAAAAAATATTCAAGTTAAAAGTTTTTATTTAACTTTACAGATATAATCACCGATAAAAATATTAAAATATTAATATTTAGTTTTTTATCTATGATTCTGTTGGTAAAAAAGTGCTCAGATACCAAGACCATAACATTTCAATTTGACTTTACAAACAAATCACTAATATAAATATTAATATTTAATATTTCATCGGTAATTTTGATCATAAAACTAACTTAAAAAACCAGAATCAGAATAAATGGAGGTTCATCTTTTTCTCTCTTCTTCTCTCACAGAGTTGTTTCTATCTTTTTATCTTCTCTTCTTTCTTTTTTTCACAATCAAAATCAAGCATTCTCTTCTCTTCTTATCCTCATGCATGTTGTCTTTATTTTTTTGAATTTATTAACGATCTCTCTTTTTTTTTAATTATTAATCAAAATTAAGCACGCCACGTAAGTAATAATTTTTCTTCCCCCTTTTTTTTGTTTTATTTTTGTCATTATTTTTGTTGAATTTTATGTTCATTATAATTTTATGAATAATAAATGTGTTGAATAGTTTTTGTATTATTTTATTGAATTTTACTTAGTTTTTTCAAATGTTTTGTTCAATTTCAATTAAATGTGTAGGATTGGTTTTAATTATTATTTTGTATTTATTCCATTTACAATAGTTTTTTTATAAATTTAGGATTTAAAATATTAATATTCTACATCTGGACAGGAGATGTTCTTACACATACACATATAAATACAAGTTTTAATAGTTTATTTTGCTATCTTTTTTTTCTTTCTTTTCTTTCTATCTTATTTATAAACCATAGCAATATTATAATGAGAACTTTAATATTAAAAAATCAATATAGTTGTCGGTTACCTTTTTCAAAGAGTTTGAATATGACTTGAATTCTTCAACCAGCCATGGTCAACGTATGGACGGCATAATCCGAAGATTATTTGAAGCACAGAAGTCGGACATAAGTGGTCAGTGGTCAGTGTACCTGACATGGAAACCAATACAAGCCAGTTGAATAGATTTGTCGTGGAAAACGTTTTGCCCCTTTGCCGTCTCTAATCAGTGATCGCACCGACTCCACTATTTCTTGGCCACGTGGATGCATCTTGATACTTTCTTGCTGATTAATATGTATCGCGTGTTATATAAAAAAACATGTTTGAAAGGGTACTTATTTTTTAAATATTTTTTATTTCAAAATTTATTAAAATAATATATTTTTTATTTTTTAAAATTATTTTTAACATCAATAAAGCAAAACAATTTAAAAATATAAAAAATATTAATTTAAAACAAAAAAATAAAATCTAAATTTATTCAAAAACATTTTTAAAATGCTACCATGAAAAACAATTAGTATGGTACAATGGGTGAGTGCGGTGTGATTATTATTTTTTTAATACATAATTAAATACAAAAAACTACCATGATAAACAAGTTTTTCTTATTTTTTTTGTGGGACGCACTATATATATATATATATAAATTTACTCTTTTTGGAGCCCCACTTCTTTTTTTCAAAAAAAAAGAAAAGAAAAAAAAATTGAAAACAATTTGGAAGAATATGCATAAAAAATATATAATTGATAGAAATATACTAGATTGCTTATGAAATTGTCAAAAACTAATTAAGAAAAATCAAAATATACAAGTATATATCATGCACACCATGACTAAAATGTGTTAGAGTATAATATAAATTATATTATAAATTTTTATGTAATAATTTAAATATTTTATGATATATAAAATTCTTCATGTTTATTCAATCTATTTAGATTTATAAGTTGAATTTATTATTTAATATGAGGTTTACTTTTTAATATGTGAAATAGATATATAAATTTTTATTTTTCTTAAACATATTTTTTTGTTATTATTAATGGATGTATTCAAGCTAATTTATATATGAGATTAAGTTTATTTTCGAATTATTTTAAATATATATTTTTCATATTAACTTGATGCATTCAAAAGTGTTGATCCAAAATTTAAATCTAAAAAACTAAAGAAGGAAATAAATATTTTTAACTGTAAAGCTAGTCCTTAAGTCTAAATTATTAGCCTTAATTTTAACAACAAACTACTAACACATTTATCCTTGTTAACGAGGCTTCCTCGATTAAAAAATAAATAAATCAAAATCTCTTCACATTTTAAGGGAAGCAAATTTGGGCCGGCCGAAGGAAAGCCCTTTAAAATATTTGTTTGAATGCTTAAATACTTCCTCCATGGAGGAAACTTCTTCAATCCAAAGCCTTGAGTGTTCTAGTTATCTTTAAGATCATCTTAAGAGAAAACAAAATGCAAAAATCCAAAACGTAAGCAATACCTTTTGGAAAATCATCAAATTTCCAAGTTATATATAAATAAAACAAAACAATCTTTTTTTTTTATCTTTTTGTTTAATCAAACCTTTTTATAGCCTAATTAGAAGAAATTAGACTTGAAATCATAGTAAAATTAAAAAATTAAAATATAATTGATGGACCGAAATGTTAAAAAACAAAGAAAATATATGGCTAATCCCTCATTAACAATAAATTTTATTTTGTCAAAAAATTTATTTTTTACATTTAAAAAGTTCAAATCTATTGTTGGACCTATCTTGTATTTTACCAGGTGCTTTTAAGGTTATTTAATGGTTTAGGGTCGTTTGTATAGTGTTTATTAGGTGATTTTGGATAAAAAAAGGTTTAAAAAGAATTTTCAACCAATATAGCCATCATTTGAGTTTTTAGCCACCATCGTACTGGTCAAATCTTGTGTTGTTGTTTGCTATTTTTTTTGAAATGGTGACGGACAACGTTTTAAAAAGAAAAAAAATAATAAACATGGCCTAGGCATGTTGTGTTTGCCTTAGGCCTACACAACTAAGCTCAATTCTTTCTTTTTTTTCAGCTTTTTGAGTTGTTTTGGTCCCTTTTTTTTTTTACATTACCACAATTTGTAGATTTATCAACGGAATTTTTTATTAGTATTTGTACTATTATTTTGTTGGTAATTAATTTACCAACAAAATCACCAACAAAAATATTTTATCGGTGAATCTTTTATTTGATAATTTTTTGTTCATCGATAATAAATTTTTATTATTATCAATGAATTTACTAATGAAAATAGCAAGCAAAAAAAAATTACCCGCTTCATTCCATCGGCAATTCCCTCGGAAAACTACCCAATTTCATTCTATCAGTAATTATTAAAAATATTTTAAAAATCCATTTTACAAAACTATAAAATGATTAAATTAATATTAATTAACACTCTATAATACTCAAAATGCTTGGAAAAAAGAAGAAGAAAATCAACTCAAACAATTTTGCAGCAAATAAATAACATGAAAAAATAAATTCAACTAAAAAAATTCATATGAAAAAATTATAAAAATCCTATGAATAAATCAACTAAAAAATAATCTTATATGAAAAAAATCCTACAACAACATTCATGTAATTTTTAAGAACAAAAACAATTAAAAACAAATATAGTAAAAAAACATGAAAAAAAAAAGAAATTTTATTTTTTTACTTTCATGTAGTTTCAATTGAAGTTAAGAAGAGGAAAATAAATAAATTCATAAAGTATACTAATTAAAAAAATTGAGAAGAAAAAATAGAAAATAAGAAAAAGACATACTTAAGCATGAAGGTAAAGAGGAGTTGAGGAGAGAAAAGAAAAAAAGAAGAAGAAAAAGACATACATGAGCATGAAGAAGTGAAGGAGTTGAGGAGAGAAGAAGAAGAAGAAGAAGAAGAAGAAATAACACAGGTTTGTTGTGAAAATGGAGATTCTAGGCTTTGTAATATTTAATTTAAATCTTGAATTTAAAAAAAATCAGAAACCACTAAATATCATCAACAACTTTTCAATTCATTAGTGATTCTGTCAGTAATATTTAATATAAATTTTAAATTCAAGGTAAATGTTTTAGAAAATCATCAAATAACACCGATAATGTTTCAATCTATCAGTGATTTTTTCTGTAAAGAACAATAATTAACAAGACAATTGGGAAGTGAATAGTTCTAGAGCTTTCTATAAAATACCTATAGAAGTTTTCGTTGATGATTTCTTTTGTAATTAACATTATGGATAGTGCTCACAGTTTATCAATAATTTTACCTAAGGAATCGGTAATTTTATTGGTAAAAATAGCACATCATTTTTTTCTTTGTTTTATTTTTTTTCCACTGCAATTTCCTCTGTAAATACCAATGAAATATTTCCGCCGGTAAGGTAATTTACTGACAAAAATATTCCCTTGATATTTTCGTTTGTATTTATCGATTTTCTAGTAGTGTCAATTATATCATTCAATGTAGAATTTTTTTTTTCAATTTTATTGTTAAATATTTGGTTAATTTTGAATGGATTTTCACATTTGTTTTATCATATAATAAAATAATACAAATTTAACTTAACCCAGTGAAATCCATGACTAAGGTCAAATGTTTGTTAAGTTAATCTAACTTGATATGAGTTTTTTTTTCTCCTTTGATTTTTTTATTTAAACTTATTAAGTTGACAAGGTCATGTTAAAATAACTACTATATAATTTAATTTGAAATTTTGACTAAACAAAGAGTCATGTTAAGAGTTTTCAAGTTTAATTCGTGATACGATAAAAAAAATTGATGTCTTCTTCAAAGTGCAGGAGTGTCAAAGTGATAGATAACCCAATAAGATTGAGGTTGAACCATAAGGAGATTAATTATTTAAATTATAGATAATAATAATATAACAACAACAATAAAAATAGTAATAATACTAATAATACTACTAATAATAGTAACAATAATAATACTAGTAGTAGTAGTAGTAGTAATAATAATAATAATAACAATAGTAGTAGTAGTAAAGAAGAAGAAGAAGAAGAAGTTGATGAGAACTTTGAGATAAAAGATTAATGTAAGGATTAAACAATTATAGCAACAAATGTCAAGGTTAAATGATTCACTAATGGTATGTCAAACAAGTATAGTATAAACTCTTATTATTTTATTAGAAACCACACACAAAGGAGGTTGTAATCAGATTATAAATTGTTAACATGATTATATTAGTTATCTTATTCAAATAATGTTAATACTTGTAAATGTTGTCAGACATTTATGATTATAACTTATGTTAACAACAAATCAAGTTTTTTTCATAGCATAAGTTAGTTTATACCATACGGTTGGGTATGAAAGTGTCAAGTATTTGTTGTATCAAGTTTTATACAACATAAATCTAAATTAATCATTTAACAAGTAAAATATTAAAGAGTAAACAATATAACAAATACAAAACATGTTAGTATCAAATAATAAAGTTCATATTGAGTTTACATTATACTTATTCTTATACCATTAATGTAACATTTTCATCTTGACATAATAAACTTAGTTAAACATAATGAAAGAAAGAAATATAAATAAATAAGGTAAAATTTAACTAAGTAAAGAAAAAGAAATGAAAGACATAAATAAGATATTAATGAAAATAAAACTTAAACATTACAAAAATATAAAGAAAGAAAGCAAAAACATGATCCTGATTTGGAGACTAAGATGTCTAAATGCATGGCAAATGCCTTCTTTTATAGGCCAAAACTAAGAACTATTGATTTGATGACTAATTGATAAGTGGGTGGTCAACTCTTGACTTGGTGATAATCCTTCTCTTCTCTTGTCTATCTAAAATATCATTAATAACGTCAAAATTGGAACCACTTGAAAGTATGAAAGTTGTAGAAAATTATCTCAGCTTTCCAGGAACGAAAAAATGAAGGTCATTTAGACTTCTAGAATACCAGATATGGACTAAATACCGAACAATTTTCGAGTTGCAGGATAGATTCAAACTTTTTCGTTGTTGCTACATTTAGAGTTGAAAATGACCTTATTGAATCTTGGGCTTCCATGAAAGTTGTAAGCTTATATCTTACATTTCATCTATATAAAATTGACTTAAATTCAAGATTTACAACTCTAGATATGACTTAATTATTGAACAATGTTCTAGTTTAGGCTGCACCAGTATCTTTTTTTTTTTAAGTATGACCATCTCTTTATCCTTCTAATTTCAGTTCTTAAACTTATTAATCAATCCTTTTATTTATGTGATAGGCCTGTATTTAAAATGAATATTTACCATAAATTAAAGATATTCTATATTATTAGATATGTTATTATAAAATATATTTTAGTTAACGAGTTATTGATATTTCAAATATAAAATGATAATATGAAACTTTAATAAAAATATATTTTTAAATACTAATCAATTTGCTATACTAATTTAATTGTAATCCTAAAAATTTCACTTATATAATATTATTTTACATTAAAAAAAA
>SRLM01000589.1:284009-351180 GCA_015708895.1 Populus ilicifolia
ATATATATATATATATAACAGGGTTTATCATAATCACCATGCAATAATTAATTAGTCAAGCCAGCATTGATTCTACCATCCCAAGTGAAACAAAAATATTGACCACACCACACCACAAAATCATGCCAGTAGTAATTAATTAGTCCGGCATCATATTTGTCTTCTTTCATCCTCTCATCATGATCTCCAGTCCTTAATTAGTTACAGAAAGTTCATCAATTATAGTAATTATTCATAGATTCCAATGCATGCTTGCCGCTACTTACTTGGAATGTTTTAGTTTATAACTAGGTAGTTAATATAACTATGAGGAGAAGAATTTGGATGATAGTATTCATCGAACACAAGCTGTTAATTAGCAATTTGGCTATTTTATGAGATAAATTCATGCTTTCCGGAAAGAGCAATGGCAAATATTTTAGAATAAAACACCAGTACTTGTTACCATTTGTTTTTTTTTTATCGTTTATCAAAATATTCAAAAAAGTTTTGGCCTAGACGTGAAGGGGGATGTGAATCATTGAAACTCTTGAATATACTTCACTGTAAACAGCTACTTGCTTGCTATACAAATGGTACGTATACCTTACATGATATCTATCTTGCTAAAATTTGATGATGACATTGATTTAATGCACCCTTTATATAATAAAATGGGAGTCCAGGTATGTATCCTAATTTATTCTGCTCAATATACTCCTCCTTAATTTCTTGAAAACACAAATTCCTAATGGATTAATTAATTATATGTTATGATTTTAATTGGAATTAATTTCATTATTTTCTAGAAACAAAAAAGATGGAAAAATAATAGAGATAAAAAGGACGTGTTTTTTATCCCTTTTATTTTAATTAAATTGATAAAGATTTATTTTAAAATTATTATAAAAGCCGTCAAATTAAACATGTTTATATATGCCCTTTTATTTTGAAACGCTATCTAAACGCAATACAAAGAGTATTGAACCAAAAAGATATTAACTTCTTGGCTCCAAGCTTGTCAAACACAGTGTGATCGATGGCCTTTGAAAATTAAACACAGAACATACACTAACTAACCAATATAGAACCTCATCATTCTTCTCGCCCAAATCAAACAGCCGACGCCGCTTAATAATTACAACAACATAATGACAGTGAGCCTCTAGTGGGATTGTGCATATGATCATATACATTTGGGAAATGTAAAAAAAAAACTTATCACTAAATCAAACCAATCAAAATTCTCCCTGGTTGTTCTTGAAAATTAAGTTTTCCTATTGAAATACTGAATTTGTCATTATACACTACACTAGGTAGCCGTCTCAAGCTTACACCTTACAATTCACCATTTGGTCAAATATTATCATGCATGATCACAATTAGGACTAATGTCATGTGTTTAACTAACTTGTTCGCTACCCGTGACCAAATAAGATTAATTTCTAGTGAAATTGAACATCAAGAGACAGAAGATGGGCATTAATCTCAACGAAAAAAATAATAAAGAAGAGATGTGCTACAATTTCGTAATTTACTTTTGTTTACTCTTGATATCAGAATCTTATGCATAAGCAATGTTGTCCGGCCTAGCCAGATGTTGGCCTTTATATATATAAAATCATCAACACTATTAACCTAGTAAACTCTTCACCTCCCTTCCAACCAATTCCCATACCTCTCTCACATTTTCTCTCCGAGGAAACTACGTAACTTGCTAGGTAAAAATACATGGGGGACTTGAAAACTTTGGCAATGGCAAGAATGGAGCTTGAAGAATTGTACTTAGGAATCCCAGATGATTCAGTCAACCTCACTTTTGAGGACCTAGCAATACATGTAAAACTACACACAAGTCGCACTGCATCAGAGAAGATCAACACCACAACCACCAGTTTGGAATCAATCCAAGAAGTCGGCCAAACCCCTAAACAAGCTGCTCCTCTAACCAAGTTGCCTAGCCTTGACTTCAACAAGGGTTTACAGGCCTCCAAAAACCATCACCAATTTCATCACCTTGATCATGTTGCTGAAGGGCACCCATTTGATAAATCTCATGAACATTACCTGCATGATGGGGCTCATCGTCCATATGGCAGTGGAGTTCAATATCATGATCAAAGCCATCATGGTCATGCAAATATAGGCACGAAAAGTCCATCAAAATCAAGGTTTGCAATGGAGAAAAGCAGGGAATATGATGATGATGATGTGAGTATTATGACCATGAATTCTCTGTACCAAGAAAGAAGTGGGAGACCTCGTCGCCCTGGAATCCCTCACTCCAATATTTGCACCGTTTGCTCTACTTACATCTATATTTTTCGACATCGTTGCTTGGTGAGTACTAAAACTTTTTTTTTCTTCTAAATAATCCCCAAATTAATTAGATGAAGAGAAATGCTTTCAATAGTGCTTGAATCCGATTTGTTTAAATAATGTTTCAACTAAATTTGCTTTCAATCATATCAAATATTTTTTATAAACTAGATTTGTTTTGAGTTTCATTATCTATCTTACTACTACTACTACTATTTGATACTAAATCAGTTTATGGGATTTGATATGAGCTCTTATGAGCAACGTCAAGTAAAATCTTGATATAATTGGACCCCGTTAGTGGATAACATGTAAGTGTATTGTAGATTCATATTTTTTGCAATAACAAATGGCTATATGAGATTATAATTTTGTGTACAGGTTTGTGGAAGGGTTTTTTGCAGGAATTGTGTGAGCGTAGGAATGGGAGAGATGACAGAAGGACGAAAATGCATCGAGTGTTTAGGAAGAAGGTTCAGCCAAAGGTAACAATTTCTAAGCATATTTCCTTGAAACTTATCTTAATTAAGAATTTTATTTATCAGCATATCTTTCATTAGATTTATCTGTCATTAATTAAAGGTTTGTGTCTTTATTAATACAACCATATGCATGGTGCTGACCTCCACGTTAATAAACACACACCAAATCTTTAACTTGCATTGAAAAGAATCGAACTTTCTCCAATCCATGAATTAATTGGGACTAAGTTACAATTTCTTTTTTTTATCCTTAATCATAATTTATTTGATTGTCCTTGCTTACAGGTCAGTCATGATGCTATTATGACCCTGACAATTTCTCTTTCTGCATTTCTTTTTTCTAATTAAAACAATTCTCTATCATTCATCAGAAAATAGAAAAAATCATTTTCTTGAACAAGCAGAATGGGAGTAACTAGTCTTCACCATATATAATTTTTTATGAAGTAGTAAATCAAGAGTATTAATTTAAGAAGATTCTGAAAATGATTAAGCATTTGAACCTGGATATTTTAGAGTAGGTCACAATAAGAACAAATGGCCAAGCTCAATCTGCCAATAACAACAACACATTAGGAGAGGAATTACTCCTGCCGTCCTAATTAATAAATTAAACTTAATCAACCAAGGCACAAGAACATGACATCTTGCACGATATGTTAATTTGTGTGTCAAAATTCTATCGTTGATGGACGGCTTCAGCCTCTCTTTTTTTTCAATATTTTATGCGTGTGTTTCGATTTTGTTATTGTTTTTGACAAAGATGAGACTGGGATGGAGCAACAGTACCACTGTATCACATTCTAACATTTCATCTGCTTGCTGTGGATTTGCGTAATGTTATTTATATAGGTACATAAATAGAGCAGGAATAGTAGGGTGCTGTTCAGGGTATCCTAGTGCTGTTAAGCAGGCAGAGCTCAAGTGGGCTGAGAAGGGGCCAAGAAAGGCAGGAGAAAGAGCATTTGGTCATAGCACCATGACCTCAAGATCAAGAAGCCCACTGACTCCAAGGACCCCAAGAACCCCACATAAGGCAGCTGGTGTTAGCATGAGCCAAGATCTTCCTTCTTTTGTTACTAGCGCACCTTATTCCCCTTATAGCACTCCTAAACATCACCACCTGCCTTTGTAGGAAGGGTCCTAATTCCTCCTCCAAATTTTATTTGGGTCTAAGATCAGTTTCTTAATGTGTTTGAATTAATCATTTATATTGTTGTTCTTTCAATTTTTTTTTGGTTAAAATCAAAATCTTTAAGGTTTCAGCATGTGAGCACATTAGGATGCTTTATGCTTGATTGTTCTTGTACTTTATATATTTTATTTACTAATAATTTGTGATTTAAATGTTGGATCATTTTTCTAAATTTAGGTGTACTATCTGTAAAATAATTATAAATTGGAGTAATGGTGTGACTTTCTGGAAAAGATGATAACGCAGCCACCAAGGCCTGCCACTGCCACCACTAGAAAAATCATCCATTAGCAAGTTACGAAGGCTATGAGAGGGAGAGGAACACAGTACAGAAGAAGAGCTTGAATATTTTACTCCCAATTTTGCCATGAAGTTTGCTCTGACGTTTCCATGCATGGCGTAGTGTGTGTATAAGAGAGCAATGCCAAACATGGTCAAGGAGCAGATTGATATCAGCAATGAGAGCACCATGAGGCTGCGCAGAAATTTGAAATAGCAGAGGAAACATGGAACGTGCTCCCAACTTCTCTGGCTTTCCAACAATCACGAAGAGTGTGAAGAATTGTTTCATGCCCCAGACGACACCGTGTACTGATGCAGCCGAGCCTGATTCGATAAGGAATCAAAGAAAAAAAAAGACAAAAATTCTGGAAAAGTTTCAATAACAAGATCCCTAGACATATTATTATTTCTCAATATTATTCTGCCAAAAATCCTCCTCTAAACATCAATTTCAATACGTCCATAACCAACCTTAATTAAAAAAGAAAAAAAACCCAAATTAGATAGAACAATAAGAAATTAAAGAGGAAAACTATTAAAACTAAAAAAACATGTTTTCAACTTAATTTGAACGCCTTCCAAACCTTGGCTAATGATATCAAGCAGTCCAGACATAGAACTACGCTTATTGAATTTCCTTAGTAAATTTGAGCACCATCTAGCTATTTGATTTATGTTTAAGGCCACAATAAAGGATACATGTCCAAAATCCATGGCCAGCAAAGAACTTGGTAATGAAAAAAAACTGGTTAGTTCAGATTTAATTTGTTTGTTTATTTGATCAAAAGTTTGGGCTCATCAAATCATTGCAGAACCTGCATGAATTATCATATTGTTGTCAAGAGCAAAAAATGTGCCCGGCCCCCGCTCTAACCATGAGTCGTACCTATACCTTGATGGCTTGATCTATTTAGAGTTCAGAATTTTGGCAAACAAATCAGAAAAGCCTTTACGATAAATAAAAAAAAGAAAAAGAAAAAAGAAAAGTATATGAAACATTCCGAAAACTGGAAAACTTTTGAATATGTTGAAATATAAAAAAACTTTTTTAACACGTTACCAAACATTTTTTTCAAGTATAGTAACAGTTGTAACAAAATCTGACCCTTACACGTCTTAAATATATATCTATCAATGTTTGTCCTACATCCTACTATAATGATTTCCATAGAACCAAGACTTGACCTCCTCATAGAAACTTTGGTGCCAACAACCAGCTCACAGCTCCATTATTGAGTTTGATCGTCTCTTTACAGCCTTCAGGCCCATTTTCTCGCGCCCGGACTCTCTTATTCGCCTCTTCTACGGCAGTACTAATGCTTGTCGGCATAAGGGGCATGATGAGTGCAGCAATAACCATTTGTCTATACACTTAACATGGAAACCATGGCTACATTGTGGTAGAACTCTTACCTTTTCGCCTTCCGAAAATTCTCCAAGACAAATAGGACAATCAGTACTGACCTGAATATTTAGTCCTGAGTTATATGGCACCACCGGAATCTGCCCCAACGCACTCTTCTTCAGTTCTGTATTAGTAGCTGCAGCTAGGCGTGAAGCAGCCTGTTGTGGAGTCTCAAAGCCAATTCTATACCCGTTTCTTGTGGCACAACGTGCTATGGAATTTATCCCAAACGCACATACTAATGCAAATAGCAAAGCTACCAAAACCATCACCACTTTGCCATCAAAATTTGTACCAGTTCCGAGGATGTAATCGCTAGAGTTCCTGTCTCCTTGGTTAGAAGGTGGCATTCCTGAATCCGTATCCAGGAATAGGCGGTGTGTATGGTATACTACTGAAGTCTCCATGGCTAGCTTGCCTCCTTAGATCGGTCGCGGCGGCCTCAAGAAAAGCATATACTTGGTCAGAAAGATAGAGAAACGGCAGTAATGTTTGGAATTATAATTATCTTAATTAAACTAGGACAATAGAAAGCAATAATACACCAAATTGATCAGAAATGGTCCTCTCTAGCCACATTCAAATACTTTGCGAGAAGAAAGATAGCGGAGGTATATAGAGCTTGTCTTACCTAATTAGTGGTCATTGAATTACATGTGCAGAGATATTCCAAAGAGAGAAACAGAAAAGACATTCTAGATATTCTTGAGTCGAGTGTGTGGTTGTGCATGCTTTAAGTTTAAATAGAGGACACCGTGCGGTTCCATCATGTTGAAATATTATTCCCTATCTTGAGGATTGATTTTTGGGCCTTATCAAATCTGCTCTAGCTTCATATCCTTTCAAAATCAAGCTGGTTTTGATTAGGAACCTCTCTTTTAGCTAATCAATTGTTATGACAAATTTGCAGTAATTATTAAAGAATGTTGCAATAAAAAATAAAGTAGAAAGTTTGGCATTATGCTTATATCTACCGGAGCGAAAAGGTTTTTATTTTCATTATATTAAAATAAAATTACATAATATATATTATAGTATACTTTTAACTGTCTAAGATATTCTACCCGCTCAATGAATATTAATAATTTTTCTATAATATCCCATTATTATATCACAAGGGTGTTGACCCAAATCCCATGCATATTAATTGTTCATGGTACGAAAACAGAAAATAAATTCTAATATAAGCTACAAAACACAACAATCTCCATCTTAATGAATATTTACCCCTTGTGACAAAAAAAACAGGCAAGGAAACAATAAGTTGCGACATTTTCTATCTAGCATCTAAAAAAATATATTAATCAAGTTCAACAAATGCTTAAACTTATCTATAACAATAAAATTTGTCAACATATATATGCTTGGTCCTTATATGATACACTTAGTTTTTTTCAAGTAAATAATACTTTAATTATCTTAATAAAATTAAACTTCACATTATTGAACACACAACTTTTTAACCAAACTAGTAAGCTACAAGGTTTTTTTTTAATAATCTCAACCATATATTCTAACTTAGTAGTGTAAGTAGAGACTAAACCATAAACTTCCAACAAATAAGTACTCCTACCAAAGTAATTACATAACTTGTAATATAACTTTTGTCCTTAAATACCTACATTTATATATCCCATAACTGAAAGATTGCATTGTTGTATATTAAATATGATAGTCTGTAGTACCCCTCAAATATTTGAAGATCCACTTGACTGCATTCCGATAATATCATCCTGAATTTAATAGAAACTTACTCATCATATTGACTATGTGTGCCAAATATGGTCTTGCACAGACTATATCATACATTAAACATTTTATTACACTAGAATAGCGTATTTTTAACATGTTTTTTTTACTTCATCATCTATCTTTAGGCACTATACAATAAATAATTTGAAATGATTTGCTAAAAATATACTTATTGATTTTGCATTATCCATGTTGAACCTTCATGCTTTTTGCAGTACTTAAATCCTTCATGTCAAATTCATTACTCAACAAAGTCTTTAACTTGTTGGTCTCACTTATATTTTTTGTAACAATCAATACATCATCCATGTAAAACAACAAAAAAATTAAAAGAATCATTATCAAGACTTTTTACATAAAAACAATAGTTATACTAACAACTTTTGTAGCCAATATTGATCATGTAGGAGTTAAATTACTTATACCACTATCTCAGATACTAATTCACTCCATACAGTGATTTTCTCAATTTACAAATCAAGTGTTCTTGTTTAGATTGACTAAGTTCTTCTAACTATATCATGTAAATTTGTTCCTTCAAATCACCACATAAAAAAAGTTGTTTTGGCATTTATATAATCTAACTACATATCAAAATATGTTATCAAGATTAACACTACCTTAATAGAAGTATGTCTAACTACATGAAAAAGTATCTTATTATAGTCAAACATTTTTTTTTATGAGTAATCCTTTATTACTAGATGAGTCTTGAACTTCACACTCTTGTTTTTTGATATTGCTTGTTTTTTCATATATATATATATATATATATATATATGCACTTTATAACCTTCTTCCTCTATGGAAGTTTAGCTAACTTTCATGTATGGTTCTTATATATAGACTTTAGTTCTTCTTCCACAGCATTCATTTACTTTTATATAGGTTATGTAATGCCTCCCGAAAAGTAGTAGCATTCCTGTTACTAATAATAAGTGTATAAAAGATTAAATCTTTAAAACCATACCTAATGGGTAGCTTGATAGTTTGTTTGGACCTACCTAAAGCTATATTGACATGTTATTGATCTTTTAAACTAGAACTCCCTGAATTATCAATGGTTTCTTCTTTAATACGAGTATCTAGCTCCTTTTGCACCTTATAGTTATTATTGTTATAATTTTCTAACACTTGTTTCTTTTCTTTCTAACTACGCTACAACATGACTTTTTTTTTAATTAAAAACTACATCCTTACTAATTACTAATTTATTTGCCTTTGGATCCTGAATTCTAAAACCTTTTACCCTTTTTTATACCCTAAAAGATATATTATTTAGACATCACCTCTAACTTTAACCTTTTTATAACTAAAAACATGCAAATGGGTTAGACATTCAAACACCCTCAAATTAGAGTAGTCTATAGGACTGTTTGTCCATATTTTTTGTACTACTTTCTTGTCTAGTACTGTCTTAGATGATCTGCTAATCAAAAAACATGTTATATTCATTATTTATGCTCAGAAGTTCTTAGCAAGCCCTGCATTCAACCTAAGACACCTTGTGTTACAGTGTTAAATGTGCATAGGGTGCACACCTAGGCATGCTGTCCAATACCAGGCCTAAGGGTGTTGGCAGGCATGCCAACGATGGGATAAATCAGCAGCATAGATTTATGCAGCTGAGGGTTTGTCAAGAAGGAGAATCGGCAGTGCAGAATGTTGGGCTGGGCGATGGGAATGCCCAAGCCAGACAAGGAAACTCGTCAATGGCATAGGCTGGCGAGAACTGGGGCTGTCGAGAAATGCGGGGTAGCGCAGGATGTTGACAAACATGGGCTTGGAGATGGAATGTCCAAGCCAAGACAAGGAAACTCGTTAGGGACATGGGCTGACGAGAATTAGGGTTGTCAAGGAATTCAGCAGCGCAAGATTTTGGCTAGCTTGCACGCAGATGCGAATGTGGCATTGCAGACATTGGGGCCTACACGCAGTTATCAGCAGCGTAGGATTTGGGGTCTGCACGCAGATGTGCATTCGGCA
The DNA here is from genome assembly GCA_015708895.1 of Populus ilicifolia. Taxonomy (NCBI): domain Eukaryota; kingdom Viridiplantae; phylum Streptophyta; class Magnoliopsida; order Malpighiales; family Salicaceae; genus Populus; species Populus ilicifolia. The sequence continues at coordinate 293,410 of SRLM01000589.1, forward strand.
GCGCAGACATGGGGATCTGTATGTAGATGCGGATTTGGCGTCGAAAGATTTGGCGAACTGTACCCAGGGTGCGCGCACTCAGCAGCGCACAACAACTTGCGAAAGTCAGGGGCTTGACTTTGCAAGATGCAAGACTTGGACGAAGGACTGTCCAAGGCATGTGGGTGATTCAGCAGCAGATGAAGCTAGAGGTGGTAGACGGGACTGCCAGGCAAGCATGCAGAAAGTGGGAGCATAACTGGGGTGTTTCCAAGTTGCTGAAGTCATGAAGCACATGAGGGAGGAAGTTCTCCACTATATCCTGGAAATAGGGATATGGGTGAGCCATTAATGATCATGAAGATCATAGGGAGAATACATAGAGAATAGAATGCATAGAGAGGAAATAATGTATGTAAACTTGTTGGTGTAGCATGTGAATTCTGTGCATAGCACACGTTGTGTAATCCTTTGTTGATGAGATAAATAAAGGTTGAGAGGTATTCTTGTATTCTCGGTGTGCTTGGTTAAGAGCAATCCTACTTGTGCATTCCGCTTGTCTTTAACATGGGAAAGTGGGGAAACCTCTCGGGTGAGGAAAACACTTAGTTAATAGGCAAACACAAGTGGATAAATGAGGGAAGGTTGAGTCTAGCGAGGGACTAGGCTGCCGCACGGGTTTATTCGCATAGCAAAAAATTTAATCCCGTGACAACTGGTATCAGAGCACGGTTGCTTTCTTGGCAGAACAGCAAGAATGATTCTGCGGACAAATCAATGGACTGATTTGGGAGGGCTACAACTTATGCTGATGGAGAGGCAGATTTTAATGCAATGATCAGCGATGAGAATGCTGTTGATTCTCTAGACAAATCGATGAGACTGATTTGGGAGAAACATTGTTGCTGCCAATGGACTGGCAGAAACTTGAGGATAGAGCGCAATTCGCGTTCATGACGAAACGATGGGCTGTTTCGTAGCACAGATGCTGGAAGTCATTTTGAGGAAAACTTGCGAGCAAGTTTTGGGCAAGGTTGATGTTCAAAGACTTGCAAGAGTTGGGTGCCACAAAGTAATGATAAGGGATCAGATCAAAGTGGTTGCTGATTCAGCCATTAAAATGTCGATGGAATGGCAGAGTAGAGAACAAGTGCCAGCAAAGGGATTGCTGGGAATTTCTAAGTTTTCGTCAAGACCCAAAAGGGAAAGGTGAGGCGAAATAGAAAGGGCAATTCAGTGGGAGAGAGCCCAAACTTGCTGCTGACGATGGAAGGTCAAATGAGAAGGCAAATTGGTAAGGGTTCAAAACTGAATTTACATTGTTTTTCTCTTGCGATGGAAAATTACTTTGTAGGGGATTGTTACCCAATGAGGAAAAACCTTAATGTTGTCAGTATGGAAGATGGTGTTGGGGATATGACATGTGCAAATCTTATGTGTTTGCTAAATGACTGAGATAGAATTCAGCTGTCATGAGCCAGCATATCGATGAGGATGCTGTCTGGCCTTGCTTGCTGCCTTGTGGGGGCAGAACTTGGGGATTTTTGTGCATCATCTTGACGAAGGAATGGTTAGGGTGTGGGAAGCAAAATCCAATGACGAAGTGATGAAGACTTGGTCGAATGGCAAGACAAATTTGTGAAGATTTGGTGTGGTTTTACTGCCTTGGGGGAGGCACAATTGATGTCTCTTCAGTGGAGACCTTGACGATGGACAGTACAGGGTGAAGAAGACAGAATGGTGGCAGAGATGGTCTGTAGTCATGTTGGGTCCAACATGGGAGAGTTTCATAACTATGATAATGGATAGAGCATGGTTTAACTCTAAGCATGAGGATGGGTCAACGAAAAGCACACTACACTGAATTCAACAGCGATGGATTGCGACAGTCTGGTATAGGCTGGGATGAATTCGGCAGGAAGAGTTGATTGTTGTACAATGGACAAGTATGAAGTATTGTAATTTGATACTTGTGGTATCGGGAATTCGAACCACCTTGTCGAAGAGGACTGATTGAGGTGAAGAATTCGGCAGCCAAGTCATGGAGAGATTTGGTTGAGGAGCTGAACTAGAAGGATTTAGTTTGGTGTGTTGCTTTGGTGGGGAAGCATCACAAGGGAGGCAGTATCGTGGGGGTGTGTCTCAAATCACAGGGGAGGCAGTACCGTGGGGGTGTGTCTCAAATCTTAGAGGAGGCAGTACCGTGGGGGTGTGTCTGAAGAATCTGCACATTGATGAAGAACTGTCTAGGTGACAGATTCGACAGCCGATTCAGTGGGCTCGGCTGAGAAGTCAAGATCGTCGAGGAAGATGATTTTGAGTGCGTACTGTCTTGGGGGCAGTATGAGTGACTATTCTATACTTTGTGACAATGGATGGTTGCCGTGATAGAAACAGAATGCTAGTGGCCTTTGTTGAGATACAGTGTTGTGAGTTTTCGGTGGACGAAACATGCAGCGAAGGTTGAAAACAATAGGGGCCTATTTTTGCGTCAGTGAAGTCTTGTGTGGGTGATGAAGTTTCGGGGGCATGACAGTAGCGTATGGGGGAACCAGGTCAGACCAAATTTTGATGCTGGGATGCTATATGTTTGTGCTATGGTAGGTTGGACAAAGGGACTGAGGACCTTACCGAAACACTTCGACATGAGATGGAGTTGATCAAAGGAATGGAGTTGGGACTAGAGCTAACTGCAGTGTCTCATTTTGGTTACTTGTAGGTGAAATATGAAACAGTTGAGGAATGATGGGTTCGTATGGGAGTTCTTATGATTCCTTGGCGGGGGTTTTGTATGGCCATGTTTTGTGAAGAAAGGGACGAACTCCTTGGGTGCTAGATATAGCATCCAAACTTTGCAAAAACATGCTTGCAAGTAATTTGTTTAACATCTGGGGAAAACCAACGAGCCCAAAAACAGAACGTGTCACAGTTTGGCTTTGAAACAGGTTGATGAAATTCGGTGGATAGAATTGTCATTGAATGTGGACAAAGCCAGGGAGAGACTTCATGGGGACATACATGAAGGGTGACAAGGAACAGATGTGGAGCAAATGAGTACTTCAAATCTGACCGACGAGGGCGTCGGGTTCTTTTGGTGGGGGTGGTTTGTTACAGTGTTAAATGTGCATGGGGTGCACACCTAGGCATGCTGTCCAATACCAGGCCTAAGGGTGCTGGCAGGCATGCCAACGATGGGATAAATCAGCAGCATAGATTTATGCAGCTGAGGGTTTGTCAAGAAGGAGAATCGGCAGTGCAGAATGTTGGGCTGGGCTATGGGAATGCCCAAGCCAGACAAGGAAACTCGTCAATGGCATAGGCTGGCGAGAACTGGGGCTGTCGAGAAATGCGGGGTAGCGCAGGATGTTGACAAACATGGGCTTGGAGATGGAATGTCCAAGCCAAGACAAGGAAACTCGTTAGGGACATGGGCTGACGAGAATTAGGGCTGTCAAGGAATTCAGCAACGCAGACACTGGGAGCCTGCACGCAGATGGGAATTCGGCAGCGCAAGATTTTGGCTAGCTTGCACGCAGATGCGAATGTGGCATTGCAGACATTGGGGCCTGCACGCAGTTATCAGCAACGCAGGATTTGGGGTCTGCACGCAGATGTGCATTCGGCAGCGCAGACATGGGGGTCTGCACGTAGATGCGGATTTGGCGTCGAAAGATTTGGCGAACTGTACCCAGGGTGCGCGCACTCAGCAGCGCACAACAACTTGCGAAAGTCAGGGGCTTGACTTTGCAAGATGCAAGACTTGGACGAAGGACTGTCCAAGGCATGTGGGTGATTCAGCAGCAGATGAAGCTAGAGGTGGTAGACGGGACTGCCAGGCAAGCATGCAGAAAGTGGGAGCATAACTGGGGTGTTTCCAAGTTGCTGAAGTCATGAAGCACATGGGGGAGGAAGTTCTCCACTATATCCTGGAAATAGGGATATGGGTGAGCCATTAATGATCATGAAGATCATAGGGAGAATACATAGAGAATAGAATGCATAGAGAGGAAATAATGTATGTAAACTTGTTGGTGTAGCATGTGAATTCTGTGCATAGCACACGTTGTGTAATCCTTTGTTGATGAGATAAATAAAGGTTGAGAGGTATTCTTGTATTCTCGGTGTGCTTGGTTAAGAGCAATCCTACTTGTGCATTCCGCTTGTCTTTAACATGGGAAAGTGGGGAAACCTCTCGGGTGAGGAAAGCACTTAGTTAATAGGCAAACACAAGTGGATAAATGAGGGAAGGTTGAGTCTAGCGAGGGACTAGGCTGCCGCACGGGTTTATTCGCATAGCGAAAAATTTAACCCCGTGACACCTTGTTTTTATAGTTATTTTTTTGTTCATCATTTTCACTACACCATTTTGTGGTGATGTCATACATACTATATAGTGTTTCTTAATCCCATGTTATTCACATAATTTTATGAACTTTGAATTTGTGTGTTTAGTACCATTATCTAACTTGAGGAATTTGATCTTTCTATTTAACTAAATTTTTTACTTCTAGTTTCCATACCTTGAACTTGACAAATGTTTCTGACTTTTGTTGCATGAAGTACACCTAAACCTTTCATGAATAATCAACAATAAAAATTTTAAAATACATATATCATTTATATAATGCTACTTTTAATTACTAAACTTAAAAAATCTGTATGAACGTAGTAAAAAATCCTCAATTTCTTATATGTGATTGTCTTGAATTACACCTTATTATGTTTTTTTAGAACATAATACTTGCAGAAATCAAGTTTGCATGTTTTGACACCTTTCAATAAATTCTTTTTATGAAACTCTATTATCTCACGCTCACCTAAATAGTTTAATTGCATGTACCACAAGACATTGTTATCTAAATCAGATTCTATAATTATAGCTCCACCTACAATTATGATATCTAACAATCTATAAATATTTTCTAATAATATTTATTACTTCTTCATTATCATAACATATTTACTAATCTTCAGTACTCCACTTTCAGACTACTTGAAATTGAACCCATTATGATATAAAGTTCCAAATGAAATTAAATTATTCTGCAAATCTGATACATGTCTAACATCACATAAAGTTCTAACAATATCATCAAACATTTTAATTTTAACATTTCTTATTCCAACAACTTTGCATGGATCATCATTACTCATAAAAAAAATAAACAAAAATTAACTAACTTGTAGTTGTCTAACCAATCTTTATTAGGTGTTACATGGTAAAAATATATCTAATCCAATATTTAAGAATTTATGGGATGCTTTGTCATTCCACTTCACTCTAACATTTATCTATGAGCCATAAATTACAACATCAAACATGCTTCAATAATTAAGAATAGATGATGATCATATAAGTATTTTTATCTATTTTATATCTTTACGTGTGACATTTCTTTTTAGAAGAATGTTCATCGTCATATATGAGGATCAATTAACTACTAAATATTCTATGACTAATCAAATGATAATGTTAGCTTTCTTCATCAACATGTTTTCCTCTATCACAACAAAATTGAAATAATACATGGTAAATTTCTTCCATCCATATGAAAATTCAATAAAAAAAACATAATGTGATCTTTGAAATGTAGTTACATATTAAATATTAGTCTTCATTAAATTATTTAGAATAGGTTGGTGAATGGAACTTTCTGTTTGGTTTATAAAGTTTTGGTCCCCTTAATTAACATGTTATGACTCATCTATGCCTCACGCTTCAATCAAGTTCTACAAATATTATTCAATCTTGTTCTTGCCTCTTCAAGAAAGGGTTATATGACTTATTGCTTGGTTTTGTTGTATAGTCCAAAAACAATAATGAAATTAATCTTTTTGAAGCTTGACTACTCTTATAATTAAGAATTATGGGCTAATTGGAGGAACAGTAGGCTAACTTTACAATTTTAATTGTCCAATATAATGTTTTCGAAATCATCAATGATGACACTAAAACCATTGTATAAGATATGAAATCAATATAAGATTTTTTAGTTGTCATTTATTCTAGTTAAGTTGAGAAAAAAAATTTAGTAACCCCTTAAAAATAATGATTTTAAAAACCCAATACACTTAAAACTTTGATGATAAAGTTAAGAGATTATTTAGTAGTGTGGTAATTTTTATTTTTTTTGCACAACAATAACAAAAAAATATTCGATTAGCCAAATGGTTTTTACCTTTTGTATTGAATCTTATCTATAATTGTGTTTCAATTTTTAATTTTATAGAAGTTAAAATGACTTATTTTTCATTTATAAAGACATGTTTTTCATTTACTTTGTATGCAAAAATCTATCTCACAATTGTTGTAATGAAATAACTTATTTTTAAAATTTAGTTTTTGAAAACCACAACTAAAATTATTTTTTATAAAAACTAATATAAATTTATTTTTTAAAAAAATTATAGTTTTAGAAGTAAACCATATTCATAGTCTTTAGAAGAAAACAAATATAATCATTCTTTTAAGTTGTTAAAATTTTTTAGGTGAAATTTTATTCTTACCCTTTCTCTTTCCATGTTTGTGTCTTTTATAAGTTTTATTATTATTATTATTTTTCTTTCATATTTAACTTGTTTAACGTGGAATTTATATTTCTCTTTAATATTTAACTTGTTTAGCTTAGATTTTATATTTCTCTATCCAAATTAAAGACATCATAATAATAATAAAAAATTAAAGGAAGAAATCATGAGAAATATATATATATTGAGAGAGAGGGAGAGGGAGAGGGAGAGGATGTTTTTGTTGCCAATAGGTTTTGTTAATGAAAAAAGGTTTTTAATACACGATCAATCATAATAATAATAAGAAAAAAGTAATTCGTTCATACAAAAGCTAAAAATTCTTAAACTTGATGAAAATTTACTCTCTCTCTTCTTTTTTTTTTATAATGAAATTCTTACCTTTTTACTTGATTAAATCTCAAGAAATTCATTAAATTAATCTTCATATTAAACATCTATTCCGCACATTATTGTGCATTTTACTTCCCCATGTTTTATTAACAAATTCATGAGTGTCTTGATTAAAAACAGTTGGATCTCTTTATAGAAAATCTCCTAGATTAATCAAGAAAAATTATTTACAGGATAATTGATAATTAATATGTTAGTTTATTCTAAAATTTACAATGCAACATGCTAATAATTGTTAGATCCGATTCAAAAACTAACCTAGAAAGAACCTAAATTATCAGCATCAAGTTAATTATTTTTATTAAAATAATAACTTTTTTTTAAGATATTAATCCCATTGAGTTTGGAATATGTTTAACATGGTAATCAAGCTTTGTCAAGTAAATTTCTTATATAATTTAACTAAAATTTCCTTCTATCTCATGTTTTGGATTCAAATTTAATTCATTAAGTCCGACCAAACTTAATAATTATAAATATTCCGCTACCATACCATATCAACGAGTAACATAAATTCTTTATTTGTCCAAAAATGAGTAACTAATTAATCATATAGCCGTTGGAGTTGATTTTCAAACTAATTTTTTATAAAAAAAATATATTATTTTATATTTTTTAATAATTTTAATAAATTGATATAAAAATAATTTTAAAAAAAAATCATATATTTTTAACTAATTTTTTTTTCTTTAGAGAACATTGTTCAACGTTAATAAACAAACATTAATATCAAGTGATTGTTTATTTTTATGTTTAAAAAATAATTTTAGAAAAGATAATTTTTTTTATTTTTTTAAATAATTTCTTTATATTTTTAAATTATTTTAATGTATTAATATAAAAAAATTTAAAAAATAAAGGATATTATTTTAATATACTAAAAAAGAAATCAATCATAACCGCCCTTGCAAGACAAAAGGCAGATGAAACCTTATTAACTCCGTCCTTGTTAGTTATCATCACCAAAATCATTAAAATCTCAGAACACAAAAATGGAAACTCGACAGACGACACAGCACGACACCTCACACTAACAATTAATTATTACACACCGCCACCAAAGGAAAATCAAAAATCAAAACCTTGTCTTTTTCTTTGTTTTTCTCCCTTTTCGCTTCCCAACCATTTCTTCTTCAATGGAAACTCGAGATCCACTATCTAAACCACCACAAAATTCAGATCCACAAAAACCCAACAACCCCAACCCTAACCCCACTGTATCTCCTTCTTCTTCTTCTTCTTCTTCTTCTTCTTCAATGTTGAACAACATTCGAGGTGGAGCCCACCATCGGCGGGCACATTCAAATATGAGTTTTAGATTACCAGAAGACATGACATTGATGATGATGGATCTCCATCCCTCAGATCAAATCAGTGGCGGTAATGGTATTGGTAATGGTAATGGTGGGTCTTCAACAGGAAGCTTAGAAGAGATCGGATCAGAGGATGATTTGTTCTCTACCTACATCGATGTTGATAAGCTAACTGGAGGCAATAATGGGAATGGTACTGGAGTGGGAAAGCATAATGACAATGATAATATCATAACTGGAGAGAAAGGTGGGGTTTCGGGTGCGGGTCCCGGTTCCGGTACTTCTAGGCCTAAGCATAGGCATAGTTATTCGGTGGATGGGAGTGTCTTTGGTGGGGGAGAGGTGATGGAGGCTAAGAAAGCAATGCCGCCTGATAAGTTAGCCGAGCTTTGGTCTATTGATCCTAAAAGAGCTAAAAGGTGCGAACTTTTTTGTTTTCTGATTATGGGTTTTGCTTAACGTTTGACTTTTATAGGTTTTTGTGGGAAAAGGGTGTGCGTTTGTTTTCCATTTGAAATAGTGTAATGCTTTTCGTTTTATGGTTTAATTGTTGTTGTTTTTGGGTGTGGATGATGGGGAAAGTGTGATGCTTGCTGAATTTAAAATTTTGTTTTTGGGTTTAGAATCTTGGTTTTGATTTGTCAAACTTTGTTACAATCTGTCACATTACTGTTAAATTGTCAATGTTTTGACCTGCCTGTTGAATTGTTGGATCGTGGGATTTAAGAGTTTTTTGCTACTGTCTGATATTGAATAGTGATGAATTGTATAGTATTGGTGGCAAATGGATACTCTAGTAAATAATTGAACCCTACGAAGAATTTAAGAAACCAGGTTACAGTCTGATTTAGGTTTTGATTGGCTTGTGAGCTTTAGTAGTTTTCTTCATCTTATACTGAGTTGCCATTCACCAACCACTTTATCATACCTGGGATTTAATTTATGTTGGAATACGGTGGGATTTAGGAAATGTTAGTGAGTGTTCTGTTTTAGGTGATTGGATCTGCCATTTAACATTGGGAATTTTAAAGGGCATTTAAATGTATAAAAGTATAGCCACCTCAAACATACTTTTCATAGTTTTCTTTTAATGATGATTTTGAATGTATAAACGAAGACAAGCAAAGACATGCATACTTGTCTCTGGATTTATTTTTCTTCAAAAAATTTGGCAGTTCTTTTGCTTATGCTGACAACGTAGTCGTTGGTTCACAGGATACTTGCAAACAGGCAGTCTGCTGCTCGCTCTAAAGAGAGGAAGGCCCGATACATACTAGAACTTGAGCGCAAAGTTCAAACCCTCCAAACAGAAGCAACCACTCTTTCTGCACAACTATCTCTATTTCAGGTTTGTTCTTGTAAGTTGAAATTTCAGCATGGATTTTTTCTACCTTGGTTATATTTGTATAACCTATGTATACCTCATCTGTCTACTGCAAGGATGGCTCTCGTTAATATGATCCATGTTCATTGGATGGATGATCATGTTAATGCCTAGACAAACAAAAATATTTTGTTTATGATATAGTAAATGATTTTGTTATTGGATGGTGATTCTCATGAAACTTTGTTTAGCTAATTATCGGATCACAAAACCTTCCTCTCCAAGAAAGCTCTTTCACAAGGCAAGCTTGAAGATGCAAAAAGATTGCAAGTAAAGATTTACTTTGTCCACATCTCTTGCATTATCATTGAATTTTCAGTACTTCTACTTAAGAACACCATTTCTTTTTTTCTATCAGTTTCATCGTATCACGTCACTTCATTGTCTGCCACAGTGCTTAGTCCAATTTTGGTGCTCTGCTACTTTTGGATTTTGGTCAGTATGATGATTCTGTTTCTCTTCTTTCTCATATAGAGGGACACTACTGGTCTGAGCACAGAAAACACAGAGCTTAAGCTTCGGTTACAAGCTATGGAGCAACAGGCCCAATTGTGTGATGGTAAGTGGGATGCCTGCTTTCTGCTTATATCACGTGTGCTACCTGATACGTACTCTTCGCTTTCTTTGGTCATTTCTTCCTTTCAATTTGTTATTTAATGCGAGGACATCATATTTGGTTGAAATAGTGGTAGATCTTATTTTGTTTTTTATTATTCTGTAGCTCTGAATGAAGCACTGAAGAAGGAAGTAGAGAGGCTCAAGATTGCCACTGGGGAAATGTTAAGCCCTTCCGATTCATACAACTTGGGAATGCACCAAATGCCCTTCACCCCGTCCAACTTTTTCCCACTTCCTTTGCAACCAGGACCTGCTGGTCACCCAAACATGCAATTACCTTCATTTACTCATTCTCCATCTAGTATGTCCACCCGCCATATACATCAGGTTGATTCTCAGAGTCTCTCAGACTATATGCAGAATGATCCTATCAGACAGTTGCAGGGGCTTGATATCAGTAACAAAGGATCAAATATTGTAAAGTCAGAAGGTCCCTCGCTTTCTGCAAGTGAAAGTAGCACCACATTTTGATGTAAACTGGCTGCTGACTAGCTGACTTGTCCATGGTGTGCCTGTGTGGTAGATTGTTTATAGACTGACATCCTGTCACTTAGAGAAGGTTTCTATTATGATTTCATTATTCATTCCATTCATGCTGTGGGGTCAATTCCTAATTATTTATTCATAGGGTAGGGAAGCACCCTGGTTTTGATGCAATTTGTAAGGGTCCTTTGTTTAACACGAGATTTTGTGGTGATATAGAACTTAATGGAATGTAAGGTCATTCCTATTGGATGTCAAGATATCATGGGATATTATGCTGTTGTTGTCCGATTCTTTGTATCTCATTTCATTTGAGACCGTGTGGACAGTCATATTACTCTCGAACCATTTCCTGGATTGATTGAAATGAGTTCCATGTCCTCCCTCTCCTCACTCGTGTGTGGGTGTGTTTTTTTTTTTTAGCATTTTTTTTTATTGAAGTGAAGAGCTAAAGAACTCCATAGTTTTCTCTGTGGAGGAAATTGCCGTAGGAAAAACCAAGCTGTTTCGATTGCCAAAAGTCCCATTTACCGTCTGTCTGCGGGTTGCTGGCTCGGAGAATACTATTGCTGGCTCGGACGCATGAGGTTTGGCAGTAGATGGTGTGACTAGATGTCAGTCTATAAACAACATCTCAAAATTGAAAAATATAAGAGTTTATGTTGAAAATTCATTATTTTTTAAGACTATCTACATTATGAAAAATATGAAAGTTCCAAGTTATTTTCTAGCTCCAATTTTTTAGAAGATTAAAATATTACTCTATTTCTCAACTCTCGGTTACATTCCTCGAAACTTGTAGAATTGGAAACTTGAGAATCTATCAATTCTTTATCTTCGGGATAGATACCAAATTCTGTGAGTGTATTCCTCAAGAAATCTCTCAGTGGACTTTACTTGGCAAATAACCGTTCAAGCTGTGATATCCCGAATTCAACAGGGAGTGGAGTCGCTTCATTCCAAGCTCTTACAAATATTTTGTCAAATATCCTGCCGATGTGCTAGGGGGCCCTATCCCCTACATCATAGCCTCCTACACAGCCCCAATTGGGCCTCATTTGCCTGTACCTTTATGAGTTTGAACATAATTAAAATTATTTCATTTTTGGCTTTTCTCATAAATTAAGCTACTAGCCATCTTTTCTAATGTCTTCAACTGTATTCTGCGTTAATGAAGACGAAGGTATAAAGCTCTTTAATTTTAAAAAATATTTCTTGAATCCGGAAACAATTTTACATATCAAATGACATTATATAAGCAAACAAACGAACGATAAGATTGAAACGAACACAATGACAGACAATTTCAACTTGCCCATTCAATGAAACAAGGCAACGCACATTCGATATCAAGCTAGTTGTTAACTTTTCTGCAATTCATTCTGATCTCTCCATCAATTCCAGTGAGGGGCTTCATATTTCCCATCTTGATCATGGAAGCAGAGAAGTCTGTCAGAAATCTGTCTGGATTAATGTAACCATAATACTTCACTAGCGGATCGCTACCACTACCATCACCCTTGAACAGCTCTTGGTCAGAATGTAGGAGACCTTTTTTGGCAATCAAATCCCTGAAATATTGTGCATCAAATCTTGTTGTGGTTGAATCAAGAGGATTCGTGTTATTTTCCCCTCCAGTACTTGGGCAGCTATATTTCAAGGAAGCAGCAAATTTGTAGTTTATATTGGTGTCGTTATAAATCCTGTCGCGGAAAGTGGTGCACCGAGCAAGTCCAATGGTGTGCCCTGCTGAGAGGACAACTAGGTCCGTCAGGTTTAGCCCATGAGATTGGAAGTTAGAGAGAAGTTGTGAGAAGTTAAAAAATGGGGGAGGAAGATTGGTGTTTGCGTCGTTTTTGCTTGCAGTTCTTGAATCTCTTCTGCCCAGTAGCACCTTGTACGCAGGACCTCCCAGCTGCAACACAAAAACAAGCTTGATTCATTAATGATATGATTCTTGCACACAAATAAAGATCATAATGAAAGGAAACTACTTAGAAGAGGAAAATAAATAAAAAACAGTTGGATTTATGCTATAAGAATATCAATGCCTGCTTACAAGGTTCACAGAGTCGCGAGCTGCGACAGCTAAAATGTCAGCACATGACACCACATTGGCAGAGCAAGCTTGGTTAATAGCTGATTTAATTTGGTCAACCACCTCAAAGCCCCTGAGTGAATTCAAATTGGGAAGGGCTGTCTTCTCTCCAGTGAAGTTGGCTGTGTCATCTAGAAGCACTGATCCATCACAACCCTGAAGCCACAGCAACATTAAACATCTACGTCTGCTATATTGAGCAATAGAAAAGTGAAGAAGTTAAAGCTTAAAGTAAACTTACATTGACAAAGCAGTCATGAAAATGCATTCGAAGCAGCGAAGCTCCCATACGTGGCTCGCGCCGGATTGCCTGCTTAGTAATTTTTCTAATGATCGGCAGGGCTGGAGGGCACACTTTGTCGTAGAAGTCAGGTGTCAACTGTGCGCTTACAGGGATCCAAATAGCCACTAATGTTGCAAAATACAAGAAAGATTGTAGAGCAGCCATAGTTATTAAGCTCAGAAAGTTTATATAAAATTGCAGTGACCACTTGAACGAAGAAGCATGTCTATTTATAGGCAGAAACGATGACAATATCACTTCTGTTTGTTCTATCTGTGTATTATAATATTTTAGTTAGTAGCAACTGGTGCATTTACATTCATCAATTGTACGCTTTCGTGGTCCAGAGATTACCAGATGTTCCACTCTATCAAATAAGAAGCTGACATTCTGGAGCTTCCTTCTTCCAACAGGAATGTTTGACCACGTATTAACATTTCAGGTTTATTGCGTTTACAAATCAAGTGTCCTGCACGTTGCCATATTTGATTTGGTTTCTTAATATATAACGTGCCTCTTACATTCATAGTCTACCACCATGGACGCTACATCTATTGCATCGTAGGTGTGAGTTTCTTTGTATAATTGAGGGCTGCAACATGCCGTGTTCATCTACCAAATTATCATGAGAGCGCCGACGATGAACTGTCGCTCATCTAGCGCCCGTATCCCTTCTTTTCTAAGAGATCTCAAGATCGAAACCTCTTCTGTATATCCAAAAAGAATCCCTCCATTAGGGAATTGTATGATTATTAAAAAGATCTTTTCTTGTTTGGTTATATTATATATGAAGGCAATAGATGGTTTGATAGAACATTTTGAATTAACTTAACCAGCTTGTTCAAACTAGACAAGCCTTCTTCTCAGCTTAGGGTTTGGGCTAGAAACCATTTCCCACAATGTGTGCATGTCAGAAAAGAAACAGACTAAAAGCTTCCTCAAGGTATCAATATGTTGAATTTCAGTATGATATGAAACTGAATCCAGGTTAATACAGAACATATTAATTAGTGCATAGAAATTATTGTGAAGAATTATTAATACATAGAATCATTCTGGTGAATATCCTGGACTGCTGCATTGATGACTTATAAATCAAACTTTATGTGATGAATCATCTGTTGTTTTCTTGCAAACTACTTTATTCAGTTAGAAGATTGAATTAAACTACTTGTTTGCAATGATGGGGGCCATGGCACCCCATTCACAAAAGACCTATCATTCAAACTTGCAAACTGACCGCCATTCACTTGTAAATAATGAATCATTCACTTCACAAATCATTCACACTTCATAAATAATCCATGGTTCAGCCATTGCTAAAGACTCCACCTTTCAGTATTTGAAAATGAGCTTTTCTTCATTTGTCTTGCTTCTGTGTTCCTCCACAAGTCATTTCTGTAATGAATTTATATAAACAACCTGGAAGAAAAATGTTAAAAAGATATGGTAGAAACAGTGGCACATTGATTGGATGTTAGATAAGAAACATAGCTTAAGATTTCCATAGGACATTGGCATCGTTATAGAAAGCATTCTGAGGAGTTCTCCATTAATTTGGATTCAAAGGATCTGACTTTGCACTCCAGCTAATGACAACACATGCACACGCATAAGCAGAAAATCTACACATCAATCGGGCACGTAGAATTGCAAATAATTGTTTTATTAAAAAAACGACAATAGTACATGAATACAATAAAGAACTATTAAAGCAAACATGATGAAGTTTACAGTAAACACAAACTCGTGGTAACTGATCTGTCTTGAGGCAGAAATTTCTCCATTCAGTGGAATAAAAAACATACTTCTCAACTCATTCTTTGTGAATGTTATGTATCGCAGTGGTTATGCTTTTACAGTCATACTCCATTGTCTTCATCCAGTTCTCAAAGTCCCCAATCTCCTAGAGCACAGCATGAAAAAAGAAGAAAGAAAACATTTCGAGATGAAACTTAAAACAGCGACAAAAGAATTAGTACTACTCACTCCATCAATATTCCTTAACCAAATCATTCCTTCTTATTTCGTACATATAGTTGTCCATGAACACACAAAATTGACCCGTCTAAGCATCAAGGTGAAGCCCACAAGCAGGATTCCTAACCCGCGAGTGGGGCGACTGTCAAAATCAATCCATAATAACCCCCCCCCTCTTTTTCCCCACATGAGCAATGCTAAATGCAGTCGCGACTGCAATCATCGAAGAAGTAAACGAACCCACATGTATCTGCGAGGTTCACTGCGCATGGTGCCCACACACGCCCCAGATGAGCACATTTGCAACTAAAAACTTAGCATGGAAATGGCATACTTGAATTCTTCAATTCACAATTCAATCATAAATTTAAAATCCCAATAGTTAAAAAAATAAAGAGAAAGACAGACCTTAATAGCAGTATTAATGGAATGAGTAGCAGTAAGCCACTGATCACTCTGCTTCATAAACCTTACAATACTTGCTGCTAAACCTCTAATCTCCATCTCAATTCTCTTCTCATTAACAAACGATTCTTGCACTCCTCCATTCACTTTATCCACCAACAAATCCGCCAATCTCGCCGCTTCTTTCTTCGCTTTCTCTGTCTCAATCACTAAAAACCTAAAATTTTAAAACTCTGAAATCCAAATTCAGAGAGGGAGAAAAATTGCAACTCACCCGTGGTTTCCCGGAGACGAAGGGAGGTGTGGTGGTGATCGGTGAAGATTTGGAGGAGAGATGACTCTAGGTCGTTCCCGGTTGGGTTCGATTGCGGTGGCTTTTCACACTCCGGTAAGTGCGGCCTGCGCGTACGCGCTGACGGACGATGCGGTGAGTTCATTCGAAGTGAAATTTCTGTTTTCACTGTGTGCTGCTCACCGTTAGATATTTTTTGGTTTTAATTGGGCTTTGGATGTTAAAATATGGTCCGGGCTGTGATAGGCTTTCTGGGCTTAAATTTGTCAACATCGTATGGGCTTACTTTTCTATGAACCGTGTCCATTTCATCGAAGGACAGTGCTATCATCTCAAGTTAACACGAATTTTATTACTTCTGAAAATGCCTTTTTGTAACAAATTCCAATTAATTTTCGAAATTATTCCATCACTTGAATGGTAAATTTAACTGATCCATGATATTTCTGTTGATTATCCATTATGCTTTCAAAAAGAAAAATATAAAATATAAAATTTAATGTTTTGAGCATCAAAATAAATAAGTATAATTAGTTTTATATCAACACTTCAAACAGTTATTGTTTTAATAAAGAATAAATATGCATGCTCTTCTATATATTCTTTTTAGATATAAAAAAATTATCAATTATAAATTAAAATATTTATACACGTATCTAATTAATTAAATTAATATTTAATTAAAACATTTAAGATTAAAATTAAAATATTTAATCTCACAACACATATTATATATTTAATTGTGTATAACAACTATGTTTTCTAGAATATTATTTTTATTTAGTGAAATATATTTATCATATCTTAATTAGACAATAATAAATCACATGATAAAAAAAATTATATTAAATCTTTTTATTAAAAAAAAAGTAAAGAAACATAATAGGCATATAAGACCGAGATAATAAAAGTAGCTCAATCACAATAAGTGGTGAAAATTGCAATTTTTTAGATTTAAGTTAAATAAAAAATAGATGATAACAAAGAGTGAAGTTTTATTTTTTATTTTTAAATTGCTGGATAGAAAAGCATTGAACAAAAAAATTAGAAAAAACAAATAATATATTAGATGATATGAATTAGATTATTAAACCTGCAACTTAGTTAATCAACTTAACTGAATCTAATGATTTTTTTTATCAATTCTTTTTAAACCAAGTAGAAAATAGAAGAAGAAAAAAATAATAAAAAAACCCCTTCATGTAGACTTATATATTAAAAACAATACCCTTAATGCATGAGCCTTCCAACTCAATTTGTATAGATGTATCTATCTTATTTTTTCTTTTTTAAAAGGGATAGGTGACACACACACACATATAGTCACACACACACACACACACACACACATATATATATATATATATAAAAGAAGACAACTTCTTGTTTGCTTTTTGTAGATTCTAGTCACTAGAAAATTAAGGGTTTAGTTTTTGTATTTAAAATTTATTTTCAACATATTTTTTACCTAAAACATTTAGAAAACACCATAAACGTCTTGATATACATATCCATAGTCACAAAAAATAGCTCAAAAAAATCAAAATCAACCTTACATCAAAATTATTATCATGGCCAAATCTACTATCAAGTAAAGAGAAGGAAAGCAAACACTTAGGGTGAACTCTAATGAAATAAAACTCATTTATATAAAAATCAATTATTT
Source organism: Populus ilicifolia (assembly GCA_015708895.1). NCBI lineage: Eukaryota > Viridiplantae > Streptophyta > Magnoliopsida > Malpighiales > Salicaceae > Populus > Populus ilicifolia. The sequence continues at coordinate 310,832 of SRLM01000589.1, forward strand.
TTATGGTGGAATCATGACAACAATAAAAAAAATTTTGTATGCTAAAATTCAATGAGCCTCTCTTTCTCCTCTCACAAATAATGAACAAAACAAATAAGAGAAATGAAGTTTGATGCTAAAATTGAATTTCAAGAAAGAGATCAGCTACCTATTAACTAAAAAAAATGGAGAACTAAAATGAGCTTTCCAATAAAATTCTAACATGCCATCTATTTTATTTAACCATCGCATTTTAGTTCTTTTTTTTTTTAATTCAACTTCTTTTAAAAAAATATATATGCAATTAAGTGTTAATTTTAGCTTAATTGTGTCAAAAATTATTTGAGGACTAAACTAAAATTTAAAAAAATCACCATTCAAATCCCAAAATGGTTTATGAAATTGAGGGTAAACAACGAAAAATGCTATAAAATAAAATTATTTAGTTAAAGAGATAAAGATTGACAATAACACACTTTTTTTTATTTGTATAATAGGTTTTTTTAATGAATTTTTGTATTTTCAAAATAAAGTAGATGAAGAAATGTTCTCTCTATCATGCTATTTCTATATATTTTGTCTCTAGAATAAACACTATATAAAATAATGTTTTTGTTATTGTCTTATGAAAAAGTAGATAGAGGTAGAGGAAACATATCCTCATGTATTTTTCATTTTGGAAAAAAAGAAAAGAAATTCAGATTAAGACTGTCCTGGAGATAAATTTGTTTTATATCTTTGTTTTTATGTCTCTAACCAAACAAGCTTTTGTCCCTTTTGAATGCATCCCTTGTATCTTAAGATATTAACTAGATGCGGGTTGGAGATGTTATCCTTCATTTTTATTAAAAGCTTCGAAATTTTGCCAAATAAAAGAATAGTGTAAGTCAAGGAAGCAAGAGCTGAATAACTCTATTATTAACCCTAGTAGTGTCATAAAAGCATCTAATGATTGAAAGATAAATTCATGCAGGGAGAATTTTGTGAAGCAATTTGAGAGTGAACCTTCCTATACTACTTGTGCTCATTAGATGTCTTCAATTTAAGGGTCAAAGTCAACAATCCCTTCATTAAGAACTGGTTTAGATATAGAGAATTTCTATATTATAAAAGAGATTGAGTTGATTTTTTTCAGTTAATTAAATTTATGATACCTTGTAAAATATATAATCGTGGAAGATGGATGAGGATTCTCCATTAAAATAGCATATCCCCCCATCTACTACTCATTTAAATTAAATAAAGTTTGGTCACTGTTTTCATCCGCCAAGATTCCTGACGTGTTCCAGTTTCTTTCCCATGCCATGAATTATTTTATAAGATAAACCAATGCAATTGGTAAACCCAATTAAATCAAGTTGTTGGCTCCCAATAAATGGACATGGAGTCTCAAGCCCCTCTTGTCAAACTGTACATTTATATCGCACGCCACAAATCTATGGCCGTCTGGTGAGATTTCACGTATATTGACAGCGATAAGAACCTTGATTGCTTAAATATCAGACCAAATTACTCCCGTAATATTCAAGGCTTGATACATGAACAAGAGGATTTCCCAAATTGTGATTCCCACTGTTTTACCTGAAGGAAGATTTTCTTTAATGGGTTCTTGTGGAGGGTCAAAATGAGATTTGTACGACAACGTTGCATTATTTTTTTTGCAGGTTAATGATGCTCGTCAACTAAGGAACTCTGGCAGATGAGGCAGCATCTTGTTTTGACAATGTTCGCAGTTCTTACCAAATCCTTAGCAGCTTTGCGAGCAATTGTACTTAAGTTCATTGACTTTGAAACACTTCCTTGACTCTTTGCGAGGAACAGCCGCCAGCAATAATTTGAAGGGTACGTTATAACTAATTTCCTATTTGAAGCATGGAACACACTTGCATTATTTTTATTTTTTGAACACACTTATTGTCAGTGAGTTTAGTTTGGTTTAAGAGAGAGCATGCTTACCTCAAGTTAAATTACAAATGGAATTTGCTGGCTTAAGGTGTTTTTTTTTAATAAAAATATATTAAAATAATATTTTTTTAGAATTTTATTTATTTATTTTTAACATTAACATATTAAAATAATTAAAAAATATATTAATTTAATCTTTTTTAAATAAAAATAATTTCAAAAACACTTTAACAAACAAACTTTCCACATCAAAACTTGTTGAATAATACCTTTATTGTTTTTTTTTTCAAGAAAAAGGGGGGCCAATTAATCATTTAACTTGGCTGTACTCTTACTGGGTATGTAGTAGTTAAGATGTGCGTTGCCATTTCATATACGCTCAAGGACTGATTATTATAGGCCATATTAATTTTAAAAAGTGAAATTAAATTAATATTTTTAAATTGATGGGGAAAATGTTGGAATCTTAAGCAGATAATTTGTCAAGGAGTAGGTTCTGACTTTTCTTCACTTACGTATTATACAAATCAGATGCAATTGTTGATTGAGATAAGAAAATTAAATCATAAATACTGCCTTTCTTTTGGTAATTGTTATCTTTGATAAATCAATATGTCGGCAAGTGAAAAGGATGCCTTGCATATGGCATCTTGCTTGCCAGTTCCCCCGACAAGGCCTGTATCGTTCTTTTTTCTTCTTTTTTTTTGCCGCCCTTTAATTTAGAATTCCCAATGAAAATAATTTTTTTCTTGTAATTAATGAGGTTAGTAATTTTCTAATTTTATTTGCGAATTAAAATTAAAACACAAAATTGTTCACAATAATAAAACGACAAATTGAAGCCTACTAACAACATGCAGATAATCGACTATTTTTGTACTCTAGCTTAGTAAAAACATTATAAAATAATACAATGTAAAGAATATTTTAAAAAATAGTATAATTTAAAAAGTTATAGATGATATTTACACAGGTTATAACTATGATATCCTGTGACCTTTTTAAATTACAAAATCAATGTTTATATTATTTAATAATAAAAAGAAAAGAGAAAAAGATATCCTAAAAATATACTAAAATTTTAATGATATCATCATCAATAATATTAACTTAACTAGATAAATTCAATGATATAAAAAAATCACAAATATTATACGAAATAGGACTGTCCAAATATATCACTGTGCTGCTCATGTGGCCTACCATAATTATTGTTGGTGTTGTTTATTGGATTTGTATGGTTAATATATTTTCAATAATATTAATAACATAATAATCGGAGTTTTTTGATATGTTTTAAAATTTTATCTTTCTTTCGTTTCTCTCTCTTTGTTAAATCCTGTGTTCATTAATTTTATAATTAAAAAAACCATAAGTTATACCTGCAAATCACATATATTATTTGTAAATATTTAAATTATATTATTTTTTAAATATTTTTTATGTTATATTATTTTATCATATAATTTTTTACTAAGATGAAGACCAAAGAACTAAACTTCGAGGTAATCTAATCCTTTGCAGATTCTTGATTGAGCATAAAGTAAGGAGTCTCATTGTATCTGAAGTTTGCGAGGTATGATATTTTTTAAAATAATTTTTTATTTGAAAATATATAAAAATAATTTTTTTATTTTTTAATAACATATTGAAATCATAAAAAATATTAAAAAATAATTTTTTATCAGGTAAAAAGACTTTAGAAAAGTAACTCAAAACATAGGAAAAACCTAGAATATATGTTGCCATATTGCTGGTGCCAACTGGCAGTCTGTGTAAAACACAGTTATGCCCTTGTTGGTAGTCAAAAGTTTCTGATGGCTAACACTGTTATGTTACAGGCGTCGCGAGAGAGAAGAGAACTTCAACCTCTTCAAAGAAGGAGAGACATTAAATGAAATTAACAAGGACACAGTCAACTCTAAACACGTGCTTGGCCACCTGGTAGTATGATAAAAGTGTTTTCTGTGATAATATATTAATTTATATTGAGAAAACTATTAAATTATTAATATTTCGTATTTATATTTATATTGATAATATATTTCGCATTGAAAAATATTAAAATCAAATGGATTGTAGTAATGGGATATCCATGATTTGTTTTTCTTTTTGATAAACAAAAGATTTAAATGCGGAAATATAATTTGAAGGTTCGAGGTTGATCAAACTGACAGAGTTTACTAAAAATAATAAATAATTCTATATGATTTGAACAACTATATTTATGTTTTAAGAAGATTTTAATTCAACTCATAGAAGCTACTTATTCCTCCAATTTCATCAGCTCCTTCAAATTAAATCTTGGAGTTAATATATCATAACTGGAACCTAAAATTTCAAACTTGTCACCTTAATTGGGGATTCCGGCATAACTTTTATATCCTACCAACCAGTAAGTTTTATCTGATGACTAGTCAAAATACCAACAATTCAAATGTATGTTTTATCCAGGTTATTGTTGTCCACACAAGCATGGCGTCCAGGCAAAACCTAGATTAGATTCCAAAGGAAACAATAATCATAATTATTGATAATGGACCCTATTTAATTTTGACAAGTTTGGTGTTAGCTACATCAACTTTTCGACTAGTTCAATTCACGTGAACGTGTTCTTAGACGGAGGAGTGTTCTTTTTCAATAAATCAAAATCAAGGTCCTAACGAATCAATGTATTTTGTCTGCTTTTTATGGCCTAGACGTAGAAAATGGCATACCATGCCATGCATGTAGTACTAGAACTAGTCTTTCTTTTTACCCCGTCCTTTCATGTTTAGATTAGGTTACCTGCCATGCCAAGAAAAGCCTCCATTAACCTCCTATATATAGCCCAACTTTTCCACCATCTTGAGCTCAACACACTCAACCAGAAGCTTGCTTAGAAGCCATTGTAGCAAAGTAGCAAAATGGCTAGACCTAGTTCCTTTTCTTCTTATATGGTCATCCTGACATTAGCTTTCCTTGTGATCTTCACAAGTCACTCCTCAGCTCAACTCTCAACAAATTTTTACTCCAAGAGTTGTCCAAAAGTCTTTGGCGTAGTGAAATCCGTTGTTCAATCTGCAGTGTCGAAAGAGCGCCGGATGGGTGCTTCTCTTGTTCGCTTGTTCTTTCATGATTGTTTTGTTAAAGTAATTCTCCTTCTCTCTCTACTTAACTCTTCCTTGCTTACTTTGCTAGGTGGTTTCTTACATGGCGTTAAATCCTTTGAATTTCTTCTTTCAAAATCAACCACAACACTAACCACAAGTCTAATAGCTTGTAGACCCCTCATTAGCTGGCTATTAATTTAATATTTTTTAATATAAAATTACTTTAAGAAAATCAAAAAGTAAAAACTGTCACTGCTGGGTAATTTTTTGTCGGAATGGATTTTCTATTGGCGAATAATGTGACCAGCATAATTAGATCTTGAAAGGGACTGCTGTGCATAAAATATGTGTTTCTTATCATGAACAGAAAAGGCATGCAAGAGAATTCCAAGGTAAAAAACAAACTTAGTACAATTATATAGATGTGCTGAAATCATGACGTGATTGACACTTCTTCACTTTTCCTTCCTTGTCTCATTTGTTACATCAATTCACTCTAACTCAGCTCCCTAATTCCTAAGGAGACTAGCATTAACTTTGGTCGTCCAAGATCATACATGTTAATTTGTATGGATTTCTTTCTTCCATTACTTCGAATTATAATGACTTCTGTAAAATTTGATTTATTTTCTTTAACTGAATCACATAAACTGTTTTTTTTTAGTGAAAAGAATTATATATATAAAATGATTTTTATGATGATCAGTAATATATGTGTTAGGAACACAAAAAACCTCTCTCTCTCTCTCGCTAGAGTTAATTTATTTACTTGTAAGAATTAACATTCTGGGAAAATTTATTTACTTTCTGACAGGGTTGTGATGGGTCAATACTTCTGGAGGATACTTCCTCTTTCACTGGAGAACAAACTGCTCGTCCAAATAATAATTCTGTGAGGGGATTTAATGTTGTTGCCAAGATTAAGTCTCGCGTGGAGAAAGTCTGCCCAGGCGTAGTTTCATGTGCTGATATCGTAGCCATTGCTGCTCGTGACTCTACTGTGATTGTAAGTAATCGAAAGTTCCTTCCATTTCCTATTTTAAGTTTTTTTGTTCAATGTTTCGTTGAGACTTTTGTTGATTTCTTGCAGCTTGGAGGTCCATTTTGGAATGTAAAACTTGGAAGAAGGGATTCAAAGACAGCTAGCCTTTCTGCTGCCAACAGTGGGGTCATCCCTCCTCCAACTTCTACGCTTAGCAACCTCATCAATCGGTTTAAAAGTAAAGGCCTCTCAGTCAAGGACATGGTTGCCTTATCCGGTACGTACACACACACACAATCGAGTAATATATATGCTAATTATGCCGAATAGTCTTCCGAAAATCAGTTTTCAAAATATCTCTTTCATCGGATGACTGAATCCACTTTGATACTAATGGATCCTATGAAGTTCAATTCAGTGGTTGAGAGTTTTTCCCAAGAAATATCTTCAATAAGATTACTATAATTTAGGTACGTTTGATTGCGAACTTTTGGTTGTTTTTCTTTGCCATTTCTTGGCTTTAATTTGTGCTGACTAGAGACAAAAAAGAAGGAAAGAAAGAAATTTGTTTGATTAAAGAAATAGAGATAAAAATATAGAATAAATTTGTTTCTAAAGAAAATTTTGAAATGAATTTTTGTATATCTTAAGTAGAAAATATAAGGTGACATGATACTTTTATCGTCATTGTTTCTAATTTTTTCTGTTTGGAAACAATAACTAATTAAATGCTAAGTAAATATTGTTACCATTGTTAAATATCTATATATTAACAATCTTTTTTATAACATAAATGCTTCATTCTAAAGCTGTTCAACTTTGGTATCAGGATCCCACACAATCGGGCAAGCAAGGTGTACAAGCTTTAGAGCTCGCATATACAATGAGACCAACATTGATAGTTCATTTGCTACAACTAGGCAAAAGAACTGTCCATTTCCTGGACCAAAAGGAGACAACAAGTTAGCACCCCTGGATGTCCAAACTCCTACAGCATTTGACAACAAATATTACAAGAATCTCATCAGCCAAAAGGGTCTCCTTCATTCTGATCAAGTTCTGTTTAACGGTGGATCAACAGATTCTTTGGTTAGAACCTACAGCCGCAATCCTAAAACCTTCAGTTCTGACTTCGTCACAGCCATGATTAAGATGGGAGATATTGATCCCCTTACTGGATCCCAGGGTGAAATTAGGAAGATATGTAGCAAGCCAAATTAAACTAGAGTGAAGCTTGATGATCTCATTTCTATCTATTAATCAATTTCCATAAATTTGAAATATGTTTTTTTTTTTTGGTGGTTTGCTGCTAAGGTAAGGCTTGATTGATTGTTTGTATGAGAGATATAGAATGAAAAACTTGAAATGTATTCGCAAGTGTGAAATATTATTAGAGGAATTGATTTAAAGTTGGATTGCAACAATGAATAAGAGATATTATGAAAGAGTATTTTGCTTCATTTTAAGGATGTTGATTTTATTTTTTTTTAAAGATCTTGTCACTTTAACCTTTGATCGCTCCGACCAAAACCATTAGCAAGTTAAGGAGACGAAGATGCCGTGTAATTCCTAACATTGACTTAATGCCACATTTAGAGGAGACTTGGTTTTCTTTCCTGCATGGAACCCACCAATCACGTAATTTTTTGGATCCTAATGGAGCAAGTTTGAGAAATTTTGTTCTAATCAATTTATATTTCTTATAAACAATTGTAAATAAATAAATAAATAATGAGGATAAGACATAAATTTTTTTTTGCTCTAATGCAAATGCCGTGATTATTCTTAGAATATAAAAGGTCCGGGGTCATAAACATATCATTTACTTTCCTTTTCTTTTTTAATTATGATCTTGTTTTTTCCTTTTATTCTTGAACTTTTTTATTAATAGTACAAATTACATATGAGCCAATCAAGTTAATTTAACTATATCAAAATAAATCTCATATATTTTACTTTAAACATGGCTAGATAAGGAGTCAAGATAAAAGATTTTTTTTTTTTAGTTTCATTCTGTTTTTTTTTTCTTTTTACTAGATCTGCATGTTACTTTTAGACGGATCAAGTTTTCTGATTCACATAAAAAAAATTTATGTATTTAATTTTAAACATGATCTAGATAAGCCATTAGATAGATAAATTTTATTTCTTTTAATTTCATCAATTTTTCTTAATTTTATCATTGTATTTTTTTTAACAATTATCAGGTTATCTTTAGAGGAAATACAACAAAATAAAAAATATTAAAAGAAAATAAAAAAAAAACTTAGGACAACCTAGTTAGGTCGGGTAAGAATAAATAAATGAAGAAGTGGGTTAAAGGTTTTAATACCCTATTTGGCTTTCCATAATTTTTGTTAAAGGGTTTTGGGTTTAAGGATGTGTTTGACAAGCATCCTTTAAGCTTATTTTTTGTAGTGTTATTACTAAGAAAAAATGAGTTTTTTTCAAACAAAGTCTAAAGAAATAAAATAAAAATTTTCTTTTTATCTTGCATTTAGCTAAAAATCCTATAGTTATTTAAGCATTTTTTTAATAAAAAAATCTACTTTGATATATTGTTTTTTTAATATTGTATAAATTTTACAACAAGTTCGAAAATTTTCAAAGGATTTGGCCTATATTTTAGAAATAATAAAAATTTTGTTTTTAATACATGAGATTATAAACTTATATGTAAGATATATTTTTCATATTAAATAAATAAAAAGATAATTTGATTTTTTAGCATTAGAACAATTAGGTTTTTAATGATAAGGTAAGAATCTTTTTACTGAGAATCACTTTTTTTAAATTTTAAATAGATTAACAGTTAAAAAACACAATTGTTTCTTAGTTTATATTAGACAAGTAAACAATACAGATTACCTCATATAAAACTTATTATGGGTGCTAATATTTTTTTTATACAATCAATCATTTTTTCTAGATTATGAAACAACTTAGGGTTTGTAGTGATCACAATATTAAGCAAAGACTCTCTTTTTTTTTATTGATAAAAAATAAGAATTTCTTGTTCTTTTTATATATGTTATTTTTTATGATCTTCGTTAAGAAGAATGATCACTATGACGCCACAAACATGCAACACTTTTCAAACATCAAATCACCAAATTTTACTATGCAATTCCTTCTAAATTCATATTCTTGCAAAACAAAAATACCAACTTGTTTTTTTAAATAAATCAAGTTATCATATATAAAATTCAAAGAAATAATCATAAGATTGTCTTATTGTTTTGGTAAGAATATTTTAAATAAAAATTATACTCATTTATGTATTTAATAAAAATTAAATATTTATATACATATACTTTTTTAATTTTAAACTCTCAAAATTATACCTACAATTACTTTAAAAAACAAAAACAAAAAATTGAGCCTAAGCATATGACTCGTGGCTGTAAACTAGTACATCTATAGAAAAGAAATACAGACAATCAAATTAGAAGGACCGGAAGAGTGTTTTTATTGATCAAAGCTTGCTAGGTGGGGTACCAATATGAGGCATCCACTTACCAGAAAATTTCTTGGCAGCAATCCATGTTTCACGAGGCTCTCGCTTATTTAGAGAGTTTTTGGCATAATTTTATGATTTTTTTAACGTTTTTTAAAAGTATTTTTTATTTAAAAAATTAAAATAATATTTTTGAAGTGTTCTTGTTTAATTTTGATACATTGATATAAAAAATAAATAAATCTAAAAAAATATTTTATATATTTTTAAGTAAATAATTAATGTATAATATAGTTTTATAATATGAGGAAAACATTAATAATATCATCATAATAAAACGAGTTGAAAATAGCTGGACTAGAACACAAACTAGGTTATTTTCTATATATGTCAGAGCTTATGAAATTTATATGATACAACATATACTAAGATGATGTTGCACCACAATGTCTTGAAAACAACAGTAGCCTAGTCATTTTTATTGCAATTTTATAAGCTGACAACTTCTCATGTAAGTATGCTTTCAAGTAAACCAACGTAATTATCGAATTAATATTGAATTTTTCTATAACATGGAATTGCATTCCAGTTTGAGCAAGATGCTTTTTCACAAGTAGGCGATTACAAATACAGGGAGTCATCATGACATCCAATTAAACTGCTAGCCATTGGCATTTCTCTCTAATAGTTTCAGATGCTACCGACAATAATAACCTTAATTATAATTTTAGAAATTACAATACGTTGAGTGCGGTCCTGGTAGTGGGACCACTACATTAATTCTTATTATAAGCTATTTTTTTTAATTTAAATATAATTATATTATAGATATAGTAGTAATTTTTTTAAATAAAAAAGAGAGAAAGGGAGGAAATTGACTATTTTTATTTTTTAATTTTTAGTTTGTTTATTATTAGATTGGGTTAAAATTTTGACAGCAACTTCTAGACATATTATTTTTTATTCTGAACGATTGGATCAAACATTGATGGTTAAAAGTTAGCCGATTTAATAGAAAAGACGGTTGTCAATGTTGTAAATTTTTCTCAAACATTTTTTTTTTTAATTTTGTTATATTCTAAGAATAGGTTGCTCTTGATTATATGTATGTTTTAACTTTTAGTTGAATTAAAAAAAAAAAACAATTATGGACCTATTATTTGTTGATAGTGGAGGTTTTTAAGTGGACCACAGTCTCATGATTTTTTTCACATCAGATTTTTTACATAAAAAATCTTAATATTGATTTATGTGATTGTTGTTTTATATTTGCTGATTATTTAATTTTGATTTTAATTACATAAAAAAATTTGTAAATTATGAATTAATCCAAATAGATTAATGTCAGAATATTTATTTTTAGTTTTTCCAACACAACACATCATCAAACGCAGTTTTTTTAAATCATTTAGATAGCCTTGAAACCATCTATGGTTTCATAAATTGTTGCCAATAAATATTATTATCAATCTAATAAGAATACAATAACAATTTTTTTCTTGACCTTCCTAAAAAATAATGCGCGCGCACGCGGATAACCTCAGTCACCATCGGACCTTCTTCTCGTTGATGTTGGGCTATAGAGACGTGTAGAACCCTTTTCCCAAAGGTATTCTGGGGAGGAACTCGTGGAACAGGAATCCATGTATGAAAATAAAGGCAGCAATGCAAAGTCTTTTATAAAAATGCTATGGTCCTGTCCCTATGTATATATAAAGTAGTTGTTTTCTTTAATTCGATATTAAAAACTAAACTGAAAAAATAAATGTAAATGATGGAGCTGAAATTCATCAAATCAAGGACTAAATTAGAAATTAAATTTTTAATAAAATTAATTTAAATTATTTAAAGTATAATTAAGTCTTTATACTTAATTAAATTCTTTAATTAAATACAAATTAATTCTTTAATGAATTAAAATTCAAATTGGTTCATGATTAAATTAAATTGTCCTATTAAAAATTTAATTATGTCATTAAAATTTAACTTTAAACTTGTATTGTTTTTTTATTTTTAAGCATAACAATGTACAATTATATCTCAAATTTTTTAACAAAAATTACCGTTTGATTTTTTTATTTATTTTTGAAATTCTCTCTGGTGTATTTTCTTCGCATTGTTAAAGTTTATTTTTTTATTTTTAAAAAATGAATTCTAAGAAGCAACACAGAATTGAGTTATTAATGATGTATCAGATTTAAGATCACTCGGTAACGATAAACAAATTGTCCTTATTGTCTAGAAATATCCTCCAAATTAGTGGGTTACATTAAATAAGGATGTTGTGGCAACGGTAATCCAGGTATTGCTGGAGTGGAAGGACTTATTCGGGACAATTTCTGCGTAAGGATTAAAGGCTTCGCTATTAACATTGGATGTTATTCTTCTATTCAAGCTGAGTTGTGGGCAATAATCTAGAGTCTAGAGCTTGCTTAATCTCTACATATTTGTAAATTGATTTTTGAATCATGCTCTCCCCTTGCAGTCGAGCTTTTAATTAAAGAGCAAGTGAAAATTGATGCAAATTATGCTTTGATCCTGAAAGCTAAAACTATAGATGGTCCCATCATCATGTTTTTGTTTAGCTTTCTTTTCTTTTCTTTTCTCGTCTTTGTTCTGATTTCTTACCTTTGCTTTGTTTTATCAAAAGCTAGTTGGTGGATGGTGGAGCATCACATCAAATTAATCGAACAGATGCTTACATCAGAAAAACGATGCTCGCTGTCCCAAAGAGCACTGCATGACACAGCATTTTCTTAAATGTGAAGTCCCCCTAAATTTCGTGATCCCTTCTTATTTATCTCTAAATACATCCCCTTCGTTCTCTTCCTTGTCTATAAACACTAGTCCCCTCCCCATTCATTAATACACAGTTCGCTTTCAATGGAACCACCAACTTATCTTTCCACAATTTCCCACCAGTCTTCTGATCTTATGAAGAAATTTCTGGCTTCTGATCAAGTGTCTGATTTCATTCACATGCTTTCAGATCTGATAAAGAAATTTATGGCTTCTGATGTAATGGTACATGTGGTCAAGTGGTTTACAAAACAAAACGTGATTGCAGTTGTTGCAGTGGCAGTGATAGGCCTCCTGATGATTTGTTGCTGCTGCAAATGTCTTAAGAAGAAGAGGTATGGAGGTAGGACAATGAAAGCACCAGGGCAGGATTTTCTCATTCTAAGGGATGACTTTGAAGCAAATCCTTCTGACTATTTTAGGAACTTACGCAGCCTGAAGAAATCATCCGTCCCAGCAAGCCTCCGATACTTGCAGCAGACCGACCCTTTTTTCTGCTCCTCTTCATCTTCCCTACTCTAATTTCTCCTGTTCGTTTGCTTTCAAAAACTCTGATGGTCTGTAACATATATATGCTTTGGTGTGGCTTAGTAGGTTGGGATATTATGCTGTATGCATGGGCTATATATAGAGCTGGGGTGAGATTGTATGGACCTAAAATATTTCAATATTGAAGCCGGTTTTCATGATCAACTCTTTTCCAATTCCTCACTTCAGATATACTAAATTTGTTGCAAGAACATAAATTAAGGAAGGAAGAGATGTATAACCACACCGCATCCCCAAGTCCATTATACCTGTTGTTGAATGGAATGCCTTCTCTATTCTTTTTTTTTTTGGTATAATAGAATTTTGTTCACGGATTGGAGGAAATCAATTGAAACTTCCCTTAAGATATGGGCGTTGTCTGATATATAGATTTATCGCATGTTATACATTTCCAGATTTGTTTACTGTCAAATAAGCAGATATATTAACGCAGCTGTAGACACAAAAAAATAATAATAAAATTACCGATTAAATTGTGCCATATATTATTTTTATTTTATTTTTAGATGAAATGATAAAATAAAATAGATATAAATGACATAAAAATTAAACTAATCTTCATATATTTCTTGGCCAGTAAAAAATTAACAAATGAGATTAACACATAAAATAAGATATTTAAGATGTGTTGTTATATGGTATTGAAAAAAAAACCTAACAATCTCTATAAATCTCTTTAAAAAAAAAGTATTTTTAGAAATGCAAAAACAATTTCAAGACAAATTCTTTTAACAAAAGTCTCTTTTATCTATACTTAAAATTAAAAAAAAAACCATATATATATATATAGAATCAAGTCTAAATTTATCATAAGAGTTCTACAATAAAATATATTTTTCAGGTAAGAAAACTTTATAAACAAATCTCAAGCCTTTTTTATTTATACTTAAAATTTATAAAAAATAAAAAATAAGTCTAAATGTTTATAAGAATTGTTCAATAAAATTAAGTAAATAATAAGCCTTATGCTAATAACTTATAAAATTGTTTGAATAATAAACTAAATCAATTTTGCTAGAAATAAAATAAATTAAAAAAAAAACACACACTTACTAGTATGAAAATGACCTTAGTTGGCACTAGCTGACTAGCCATACAAGAAACCAAGAGTGCAAAACATAATCATAATTTTTTTAAATAATAATAATAAAAAAAACATTTGCATGAAAATAACCTTTGTTAACACTAGTCAGCTAGCCCCAGACCATAATTATATTTAAAAAAAATAACCAGAAAAATTCATATTATATATTTTTTAATACTAAAGTGTTAGGAATTCATTGTATTTATATAGTAAGCTTGTGGTAATATATAACAATAATTTAAAAAAAAAAGAAAAGAAAATTCATTCTCTATATTTCTCATCAAGTTGCTCCACTTTTGAGTTTTGTTAATTTAATAAAATTTATTATTGGAAGTTAAATGCTATATAACATCAATTAGATCCGGTGATGTTCAGAAACAAGACAGCAACTTTGTTAATTTAATAAAATTATTTTTTTTCTTAATAGATGTCGAATAATTAAATAAGTTGGCCACTAATAAATAAATAAAATATAAACAAATAAGAGATATCATGAGTGTTGTGTGTGGTCCCACGATGGTGGAATCACCACATTAATTAAGAAGAGAGGTAGTTGTCTCTCTTCAAAAAAACTTAAGTTAATTATTCATAATAAATTTGAAAAGAGAGAAAATAGAAGAAAAAAAGAAGAGGTAGTTGTACTTTCTTCGAATTCTCAACTTATTTACTCTTGAATCGTGTTGAGATTTTAATAGCAGTTTCTAGACATGTTACTTTTCATTCTGAACGGTTAGATCGAAAATTAATAGTGTAAAAACTAGTCGTTTTGATAGAAAATGAGGCTGTCAATGTTGTGAGCTTTTCTCAAATATTTCTCTATTTAATCTTGTTATATGTCAAAAATAAGTTGTTCTTAAAGATATGTATGTTGTAGCATTTAGTTGAATTTAAGAAAAAACAATTATAAACTCATTATTTGTTGATAGTCAAAGTTTTTAAAAGGATCATGGTCTAATGATTTTTTCCACGTCGGGTTTTTCATATAAAAATCTTGGTGTTGATTTGTGTATTTATTGCTTTATATTTATTGATTTTTTTATACTAATTTTGATTACTAGAAAAAAATTTAGAACTTATAAATTGTGAATTGATATGAATAAATTAATTTTCAATTATTTGTTTCTTGTTTTCCAATAGTTATCCTAAGAAGCTGTACTTGTACATCCAACTTAACTTAATTATCGGATCCTGTAAGAATTTTAAAATTAAAGTGCTTGGGCTAAGGTGATGCTAGGATGAGTGACTTTTTATAAATCATCATGCGCCTTAATTCACACATAAATAATTATTGCCATACCTTTCGCTGAAACTTTTCTTTAATTAATTATTATCATTTCTTTAATTAATCATTACAACGAAGACAGTAATTTTTAATAAAGTACTGCTTGTCGAATAATTAATCATACCTAATAATTTTACTATTATTAATTGTAACTCTTACTATAAAAACATAATAATATCTAATTATTTTTAAAGTATATAAGTTTGACAATAATTATATGTATATAAATGTAAATTAATTATTTTTTATATATTGTTCATCATCAACCATGCAAAATACAAAGATTATTATTGTGTCTGATACAGTACTACCTAACATAATTATATACATATATATTTGTCTATATTGTATTTATCTTTTTTATCCCAAAATAATAATAAAACAATATGTAAACAACAAGAATCACAACTCACAATCCATTTTGCCCCGAGCCCAGGCTGCCCTGTCGGACTGCCCGACCCTTGGGCAGGTCTAGAGAGTTTACAAGGACACCGCGCGTGGTTCGAAGACGAGGCGATAAAGATGAGATTGGCCTGTGTTTAATTAAAAAAAGGATAACAATAAATAAATAAATGTTCCAAATGTATTTGAGGTCTCAATCTGTGCCGAAGTTATAGACCGGCCCGTTTATATATATATATATATATATATTATTGAAGTTCCCGTGCCATTAAGCAAATAGTCATGTGGGAAAAAAAAGGGGGGGTTGATGACACAAACCAAACCAAATTAAAAAAAAAAAAAGAGAAGAAAACCAAAATAAAAATAAATTAAGATATTCATTTTAATTCAAAATTTTATTGACAAATATTTTCTCTTTAATAGTTTAACTCTTTAAGAGACTTACAACTCTTTAAATAAATAAAAACCTAAGAGTGAAAAGAAAAAAAATCATAAATAAGCTAAAAAATACAAAATCACACAAAACACCTTCCAGTCTAATTTCAAGCTTTCTACGCCACAAATAGTTTTAGTGAGTAAACTCTTATTAAAACTAGGCATTTGAAATCTAATGGTCAAATTCAAGTATGATTCAACAATTAAATTGAATTGAAAGTTATAAATCTTTTTAATAGGTTAATTACTTTGTATAATTTAAAATTATTTTTGTAGTTGGTCCTATCTCAACAATCCTAAAAGGTTACTCATATAATCCAATTATAATAAATTCATAACTTCACAAGAAACTTTTTATTTATTAGTGATAATAAATTTAAAATAATTTTTTAGTCCATGATATTATAACTCAATTGACATCCATATTTCATGTTTTTCATATCTTTTTTTTATATTTTTTTATTACCTAATCAGAAAACCTTAATTATATATTAACTTATAAATAATATCATGATAATAACTAAATAGACACTTGAATCTCCTACCAAAAGCGCACACTACACCTTAGAAGCAAAATCAACCTTAACCCTTGTTATTTTTTCCTAGAACAAGAATGCACATAATTTATGAAAAATAAATTGAAGAAAATAATATAATAGAGTTTTTATGTAAAATAGGAGGCTTAGCCTAATGTGGCAGCCATCCTCTCTATATATATGAATAGAGAAATATATAAAAGTCAAAGTATACTATAGTACACAAAATAACTCTATAAAATATGAGTATAATATTTTCTATAATATAGCATATTCTATAAGAAACCTTTCAATTTGAAGGTGAGATCACGAAGCTTGGGCTGTAGATGAGCAAAGATAGAGTAAGGTTGTGGCATAATAAAAACATCAATTAATCGATATTTGAAGGATATAAAAGGAATCTAAATCTCTTTTTTTGCTATTATATCATGAATAAAGTGATAATTAACCTTAACGTACTCTATATGAGCATGAAAAATCAAATTAGCAAAAAATAAAAACCACATAAGTTGCACCAAATAGTAATGACAGAATTAGAAGAGAAACATGAGTCTGATAAAAGATAACAAAGCTATAAAACTCTAGCATTGCTATTAACTAAATCTTTACACTCTGTTTAAATGGAGGAACAAGCAACAATTCATTGCTTACCAAATTCCCATGAAAAATAAATGGTGCCAAAAAACATAAGGTAAGCCCTGATAGACCTATGATCATCAATATTACTAACTCAACCAATATTAGTAAAACAATAAAATAAAATACATTTAACAGCAGCTTAATATCTCTTAGTAGAAGCATTCATAAATTATCAGACTTTGTTCCCAACATAACATATGTCTGACTTAGTAAATGTGAGATATTAAAAAGCATATTGGTAAAATGAAATGGGAACTGAAAACAACTTACTAGACTGCAATATGTGCTTAAAATCAGAAACCATAATATTAACAAGTTTACACGATAACATATCAGCTCGATAAAGGATGTTAAAAATATATTTGTGTTGACTAAGCATGAGATCTATATCGGTAAAAGTGACTTCACTTTTTAAAAAGTAATAAACAACACTCAAATCATGAAGTTTAAACTCTGAATTCAATAGAGTAATGAGATGTTGAACCAAAGTAGAGCTACTTTTAATGAGTAAAATGTCATCAACATATACAAAATGATGACAAATATCACATTTCACATATAAAATACATAGTTAGGTAAAAACCAATAAAAAGAAGAAAGTCATTTAGTCGTGTATACCAAGCACGTGGGGCTTGTTTCAAGCCATAAAAAGACTTGTGAAGATGAAAAACATGAGTAGGATCCAAAGAATATGTGGATTACTCAATATAAACCACATTTTTAGCTAACTTATTGAGAAATACATTATGAACATCAAGTTGCTGAATTTGCTAACCTTTAGATAAAGAAATTATGAGTACTAACCGAACAATTACAACCAGAAATTCAATAAATACAAATGGAATTACTAATTGTTTTTTTTATGAATATTTTACGATGATAGTTATTGACATAACCTTTTCCATCACTAAAATCATTAGTATATACCGAGGGAATCCCAGACAGAATATAAATAACAAAAAAAAAAAGAAGTTTTATAATGATGTATAAGTTTTTTATGGATAATTTTACCAATAAAATTACAGTTCGATTCAAACTAGGCTCTCCGTGCAGTGACGTGTGAAAAACACTGATAAATTTTTTGATGAAGTGGTAAATGAAATAATTATATCTGTAAATCCATCGGTAATATTTAATATATGTCAGGCATCGACCCTCCCCTCCCTTATTTTTCTTCTTTCCCCTTGCATCTAAATGAACCCCTCCCCCCAACATTAACAACTAGCTCACCCCTACCAAACATCCCCCCTCGTCTCAATATAAAATTTTCTAATCTTAGTATCTTTGTTCTGATTTATTGTGGATTTTTTATTTTTAGTAAGTAAATCTATTTTTTAATTTTAATACAATTTTAAAATATAAATTTAATTATTAATTTTTTTAGTATATGTATTTTGTTTGAGTGTTTACTTATTTTATTATTTTTTCTCAAACATGTAGTATGAATTTATAATTTTGTACTTGTTTGTTTTAGATTTATAAAATTTTATTTGTTTGTAAATTGTTAAAACTTATATTGAATTACCAACTTAGGTTTATTGTGATACAATAAATAATGACTTGTTTAATAGGTTCATTTTAATTTTTATCGATTTTATTGTCGATTTATAATTTCTGTAAGTTAATGCATATAAATTTATATGTACGTAGATAATTTTTAATGAATATTTAAGAGAAGTTTGACATTTAGTTAAATAATCTTGAGCTAAACCAATATTTTTATAAATTTATTTACTTAACTTACTTAATTAATACATGTTATCATCATTATTTTACAGAGATTTGATATAATTCATGAATGATAATTCATGGATATATCAAGATTCACCCCAAGAATTATGGATGATGGATTATTATAATGAGGTTCAAAGTTTTATTAATTTTGCAACTTCTATTCCAAGAAATATTGATGTAGACAATCTTAGATGTCCATGCAGGAGTGTAAAAATAAGAAGTTTTTTTTATCCAGATGTTGTAATGATACATCTTCTATACAAAGAGTTTATAAAGGATTACTTGTGTTGGTATGCACAGGAAAACTATTTGTTCATAATAAAAGTTCGGTAAAAAGAATGGTTGCATCAACTTCAAATACTAATAATATACATAAAGTTGTAAGTGATAAAAAGACAAAGAAACAAGACATTAACAAATAGAAAAATAGCTTGACTAATTAGATATAGTTTCATCTGCATCATCCGTTAATTGAGGTAGTTCTTGTTGGTGAGCTTCAAGTGAGAGAGAGGGATGATGGCTGCCAATGGAATAGAGACCGATGACGCGGACATGGAGGGAAAGTGAATAACGATCAGAGTAGTAGCAAAGAAGAGTTGAACGATATTGGCAAACGTGAGTATGGGTAGTGGTGCTACCAAAGAAGAAGATTCAAGAGAAGAAGAACAGATATGAAGGCTGACAGCAGTAGTAGGAACTTGCTTGTATATAGAATCCATTGCTCGTGAAAAAAAAATGTTAGGATAAAGACTTTTATACCAAATTGAAAAAGATGACAAGAAAGAGTTTTGTGTAAAATAAAAGGCTTAGCCTAATGTGACATATTAGTCAAAAATCAGGAGTCAACCCCTCATAAATGCAAAATCAGTCAAAAACTAATATTATTTCTGTTACTTTTGTTGAAGGTGATGACCAATTTAATTTAGAAACTCTTTCTAGTTTCTTTTTTTCTTTTTATCCTTCAACCTTCCTAGTAGCAAGATACTGATGAAATTATAGCTCAAGCTTTGCACTGCTATATATATATATATATGGATTCCACATGCAATGCCTAGAGAGCATACCACATTGACCTCTATTAGCTAATAGTTTATTTGTTTCTCTGGAGAAGGAGAAAGACTTTGCTGGAAGGAGGGAAAGAGAATTCATTTTTTTTTTTAATATATATCAAGAAATTTTTATTGGTGGTGTTCATGGGAAAGGACAAAGTAATTGGATGCGAATATTTCAAGCAACCATGACGTGAAACCAAATTATCACTATTGTATGCTATACATTTTATATAGAGTTCGGCATTGAAGTTGATGTTAGACATATTATGTATACACTTTCTTCATGGTTTTGTTTGTATTATAATCCAAAACTATTCCTTGCTTATTTTACTTAATCAAATGAGCTCCACACGCCAAGAAAACCCCATTTCACAAATCAAATCTTTTTGGCGTTTTGATCGGGACAACGTTGACTCCGATCATTAAATACATGTACACTGCTTTCTCAGTAGGCATCTCATAAGTTAAAACCATTGTTTTAAAACTAGTTACAGTACAGGGAGTTGATTTAGAACTCTACAGATCAGGGATCTGAATTAATGAAAAAGAAATAGTTAATATGGTTAAAAACCTGAGTTGCGTTAATGACTTTATCAATTATCAAATAATTATCTCAATAAAAAAAATTATTTAAATATATAATTTATATTATTTTTTAATATATTTTTTAAAGTAAAAACTCTTTAACCTTAAATTTATATAAATTCATATTATTTTATACTTAATTTTTTAAAAATAAATAGAGATGATAATCTCGTGACTATTTGATATTTATCCTAAGCTGCCTCGTACGAGGTTTTAAAAAGATAGAAGTTAGAATTTTGCATTTGAAAATCTCTAAGTTCAAACGGAAGAGATGGAGAGGGGATCCAGGGATTGAATTTCGTTTTTTGTGATCCGAAGTAATTTATAAATTGAGGAAGAACTATCTTTTGTTGTATAATCCAAAATTTATTAAATAGAGTAGTAATTCAAAATAAAGAATGTGTCAATCCATCCTTCCATACCTCCATGGTTTGGCTCCTTGCCTTACAGTACTTGAAAACTAGAAAAGATTTGTGGCCGACATAAAGCACGTTGGGATGATCTAGCGCTACAAAACTGCTACTTGGAGACGAATAGAAGAGGTGAGGTGGGACTGCATCTTAAAAAGTACATTGTAAGAACTCAACAAGGAGTCATGTGAACTGTCCAGTATCCAAATTCAAAAAATTATT
The DNA here is from genome assembly GCA_015708895.1 of Populus ilicifolia. Lineage (NCBI taxonomy): Eukaryota > Viridiplantae > Streptophyta > Magnoliopsida > Malpighiales > Salicaceae > Populus > Populus ilicifolia. Next base: position 331,976 of record SRLM01000589.1, read on the forward strand.
GGTTGCCTGAAAGAAGAAAAGGAAAGAAAAACAAGAACAAAATGGCGATCGATCCTTCCCGTTATTTTTTTGGTGAATGCATGAAAGATGTAGCTAACAAAATTGTAGTCAATATATTTTGTTCTATCAATACATCTTTATTGCAAACCATATGAAAAGTAACATTCTTCAACATCAATACCCCATTTCGGCTTACTGTATGATAAAACTCAAATTAGATCCATACGTGTTGTGTTTCCAGACTAATTAGTATAATTATTTAGCTGGTTGAAGCCTCAAATTTATCAAATAGCATAAGCCAATATCATACGTTTTGATTGATTTTTTTTTCTTATGAAAAACTACTTGATTGATTATTTGTAAGGGAGAGGGGAAAAAAAAGGAAACTAGAAAGGTGAAGCTGCCATGAAGCCAATCATTAAATAAAAAAAGAATAATTCTAATTTTCCAAAAGTTTTCCCACTAAAATCTATGATTGAATAAGTGGATCTCACTAATGACTCCTAGAATTCAACGATTTCAAACTCTTCAGGAAGTGATGGGTAGAATCTTCACCAAGATCTTACAGTATTGCTCAAAAAACAAGCAAAACATAAAGAAAGATAATTAATGATATATAATTATATATAGGAAAAGTGATGAATGAATGCATGTAAAATTGGAATAAATGTGATCTCTTGTCTTATCTACAGATTATAAAAATAAATAATTATTGCAGATTGTCTGGGATTGATAAAGCCATGTGACAAAGGAAACAGAAGAGGCATTTGGTAAAATATGGCTCTTGGAATTCAATGTAGGATCATGAATTTAATATACATGGGAAGAATCACAGCCCCACCGTACCTTTTGCCTCCCCCACGTCCCATAAACAAGATTTTCAGTTCCTTCAATGGCTCAGACAAACATGTATACACATGCATGTGCTTATTGGAAGGTTCAGTGAATGCAAAGCCTATTCAGTCACCGCACGTGCAATCAAGACTCAAATCACGAGAGATTGTAAATATGAACAGCAAGATGTGCCCATAACACCATTGTCAAAGGAGTGTTGAGAATACTAAACATTCAAATCTTTAACCTTCGAAGTTTTTATCGATGGATTGATTCAACACTCGTTAATTTTGAGTGCACTGGTCCTCAAATTTGTAGAGATTTCTTTTTTAAATAGAAATATTTTCACACTAATCATTTTAATATAAATATCTTTTCCTAACTCAATTAGGAATAGATTCCATTACTAGATGATGGTTTTTGCTTTGTCTATGAAGTAAAATTTGGACGAATATATGACCTGGTATCACTGAGCTTAATTAAATTTTTCTTCTGTCCTTTCGATCAAATGGGTTTGGATTCCATGATCAGAACTTGTTTTTTCCTAAAAAAAAGTTAAAGGAGAAGTTTTGAGTCTCACCATGAAAATGTTGCAGCCAGCAGTCAACAAAAACCCTAATATACATGAAATTTTAGACAGGTAGCTAGCTAATAGTTCTCTCATCAAAACAATGAGCAAGGAATTTTCAAGAATGATGAGAGGTTAAAACAAAGCAACAATGTCATAAGAAATTATGAAACGGGACGTTCTCAAGTCCTTAAAATTCACTACGATTTTGATTTAATGCCCCGGGTTCTCTTTCTTTCCCCATGACTTCTCAATCTTTACAACAAGTTACCATTAAGCATAAGGCAACATTATTATACCACATGCAATGGTAATTGTATAAAAACCGACTATGGTCTAGAATAAAATTAATCAAAATATGGGACATTATTTTCACTTGAAATAGTGCTATAACCTGATGTGCTAGTTGGTGTTGTATAAAGAGAAGAAGAGGAAGATGAAGAAACAACAACTGATGGAGGAGGTGGTTGTGGTGGTGGAGCAAGCGTTTGTGATGGTGTTGAAAGGGACACGGTCGCAGAAGAAACTAAAGCAGGATGAGTAGAAGAAATGATGTTAGTAGCAGCAGCAGCTTCTCTGTATTTGTAGTTGAGTATCTCAGCTCTTATTGCACTGAGTTCAGCTTGTAATGATTGAATTTGTTGTTGTAAAGCTGAAATTGCACCCATGGAGCCATATACTGGATCTCTTAGCCTCAAGTTCGCTTCATAAACTAGACTATTTGCAGTATCAACTCTTTGACTTTCTGGCACCTCCTAGATAATATAACCAAGCCAAGGAAAAATAAATTTTAAAAAAATTCCATAATTCATCAAGAAAAAAAATCAAGAATGTCAAAATTTGTAAAAAAAAAAATTATATGAAAATTTTAGATTATATGTTATAGGAAATTGAAGGGTAGCTTAATTACCATTAGCAGCTTGGAGACATTGCTTGCACCATAGACTTTGTGGACAGCAGCAAATTTCTGGGGTTCATGCGGAGAGAAATATGGAGAAAAAGGGCACTCTTCAGCACATCTTCTCCTTAGAAGTTTACATGCAGCACAAGGCGTAACAGTGTTCAAAATTACAGGAGGACCTAACATTTGTCTCCTCCCCATAAGAGAAGATGCATCACTCTCCCTCTTGATCCTCTTTCCTAACTCTTCAGATCTCTCCCTAAAACACCAAAGGAAAAAACAATATCACATGATATTTCAAGAAAACACTATATTTTTCTTATCAAAATTTCAAATAGAGAAAGAAACAAACAGATTAGACAAGTCCAGAAGAGTTCTAAATATTTAATAGGCTAGTAGAAGCTAGGGTTTTGCCTTTGTGGAGAGAATATAGATCTTATTCATTTCTCTTGAGGGTGATTCCTTCTTACCTGTCTCTGGACATTCAAGCATGCTAGTTGGTTGTCTATATCAAAGGGAGAGGAGAGGAGAGGAGTGGAGATGACAATGGGAGAGTTTCAAAATGAAGGAGAAAGAGAAATACGAATAGAGAAAGGAGTGCTTAAAAGGCAAGGTGGTAGTAGGTCAATATATATTTTTTAAATAATGAAGGAAAAAAAAAGAGATAATGGTGAAGAGAGAACGAAAATTGTAATCATGTAGGTGATAAATATTAGTAAATGTAGAAGAAGTTAATGTTCTAGGGGTTAGGTCATTGGAAGAGGAGATGGAAGAGATAAGAGAATGCCAAGATTGCTGGTATTTTTTTTAATTTTTATATTAATCAAAGAAATATTATTAAGAATTCAGGGCTATAAAAAGAGATGATAAAGTAGGAAACAAGTAAAAAATCATCTGGGTTACATGAAAATTAAAAAGATTGAAGCAATTAAAACAGATAAGAAACGTTCTAAGCAAAAATGTTCTACATGTATATCCATTTTAAAATTTTCTCTAAATTGCTAAAAATATTTAAACATGCATACATAAATTTAACTTCAAAATTCTTTAATCACAAAACAAGATGGTAGAGAATTAATTCAAAAGATTGCCTGCATTTGACAATGCTATGGATCTTTTTGTCTTCTAAAATGAAATCCAAAATCTTTACACCGAGATTAAAGGCTTTTTTAGGAGGTAAGTTGGTTTTAATTTTATTTTTTTCTCTTTCTATCTTGACGTGACTTTCTGAACACCATCATACCTGTTCATGTCAAGTTTTCTCATTTTCTTGTTTTTTAAGTTCAAATGAGAAAGCAAGCTTCGTGTCCCCACATGTGAGGGCTACACTCTTAAAGAGAGGATTAGTCCCACTTGATGCACCAGTATGGAATTGAATTTGGAGATTTTTGACATACTCCAAACTAGTGAATTCATAAAAATAAAAATAAAAATTCTTTTTCTCAGATTTAAATCTGAATTGATCAAGGGGATGACAAAATTCATTAAACCATCCAAATCAACAATTCTAAGAGTTAGAGATGGTGATCAAGTAAGGATTATTGAAAACAACAATACAAGAACAAGGAATTTCCAATGACAAATCACAATATCATAAAGAAATGTAACCAAGGCTGCTATACATATGAAAAGTAGAAATGACTAACCAGGAAATTATCTATCTGGGATTCACTTACAAGTTATACCCTCTTTTCATGACCAAAAATAGTAGCAATATGCTAGAGATACCGAAGTAGTTGACTCTAATATTTTTTGACAATCATTTGTGATTTGGGCGATCAGAAACAGCAATGAATCAAACACAAAATTTGGAAATTAATTTCTTGTTCATTGAAAACCCTTTCATGTTGTGTGCTTCCCTCTTATAAATACATCAACAGTAGGACTTGCCATTCGGTCACGGCACCATTTACCATTTCGATCAGCACTTCTCGTCCTTATCTGATTATATAGGTAAAGTTGTTAACATTGATAGTCACAATGGTAAATTATATTGAACTTTGTCACGGTTCATTGTATTACCTTCAAACCAGATGTCACTAGACACAGAACAACCCAAGAGAGGCCGGAAACTAAATTATATCTAAAACTTTCAAGTTCAAATGGTCTTAGGGTGGAAATATTGCGAATTACGAGAGGCCGGCTTTGATTGTGCAGTCTAAACTTCATAAAACTTTTCTGTTTGATGAATAAATGTGAGAAAGGGGTTTCTTGTTGTCAAATCATGCAAAATCGAACACATTTAATTCTACTTATTAATTAACGTTGAGGCGACAAATTAATTAATAATATTTTTTGTCATTTTAATCATGTTCAAAAGAATAACCCAACATTGGAATTTTTCCGTAGCATGCATACATTTCTAGTGACTTGGAATATATATTTACTATTTTTTTTTATAGTAATGGAAGAAATATTATCAGGATTCAAGGGCCATTAAGGATAAGAAAAAGGCGAACTAGAAAACAAGAAAAAAAAATTATCTTGGTTAAATGGAAATTAAAAAAGAAAAGAAAAGAAATGCTTTAAACAAGACACTTAAATGTGGGTGCATTTTAAAATCCCCCCTTATCTCCAAAAAAATCCAAACTTATATACATAAAGTTAGCTTCAAAGATCTTCAACCATAGAGCAAGATGGTTGAGTATTAATTTAAATGTTAAATCTCAATATGACAATTGATCCTTAAAGACCAGCTTATTCATAACCAACTAAATGCCCCATAATATTCCATAACCTAAGAAGGTAATTGCTTGACTTTGAAATTTTTCTTTCACAATATCACTCCACTTGTTAACATCTGATTATTACTATATGCCATTCACCCTTGAATACCTAAGTATCAATTTAAAAACATGTTTTATAGAATCCAAATGTGTCTCCAATATATATATATATATATAATCACCAGCAATTATATTTTAATAATACAAAAAGAACAAATTCTATTTTCTTGGCTAATTAAATTTTTATTTGCAAGAAATCCTATTGTCCATGATGTTTTCTGAACTAGCAGCCATGATGTTTTCTATTTGCAATATATTTACTATTATTATTACATATTTACTTCAATTTAGCATGTATATATTTCATTTATCTTTTCTTGATTGATAACTTGATGGTTTTGGATTAAATAATTAGAGATTGGAACTTGAAATCTTATAGAATATACTAATTATTGACTAGGGGCTAAGTTACGAGTCAGATTAATTTTTTATTGCATAAAAAAGATTGGCACTGCTAACATCTTCTCTAGAAGAAGAAAAAAATCTTGGAAGGGTTATTTTAATATAATTTAGTCAACATGTTAAATTTAAAGAAAACTTAAATGATTAGAAAAAAACAACAACAAAATTAGATATTCATAAAATCAAGTACCAATAAAATAACAGAATCTTTATATAAGACCACACTAACTCTATAAATAGTAAAATAAATCAAATCATGAAAATTAATTTAAAATAAACTAAATAATAAAGAATAAAATTAAAAAAATTAATAATTTTATTTTTAAAAAAAATTAATAAAAAATTAATAAAAAAACCCATGCAGACAAGCTTAATTAGCCTCGTGCATCTAGGTTTTAATAGAAAAAATCTCAAATACATGGGCCTGCTAGCATAATTATGTTTTGATAATTTATTTTATTTAATATATATATATATATATATATCACAAGTGTGTGTTATCTACTGTAGTAGACGACATATCACTTGTTATACCTAGAGTCTACCAATCAAAGGATTGCCATAAAATCATTCTAGTACTAAAAAATCAAGTTGGGGTGTTTTGCATTAACAAATTTATTTTCAATTATTTTTTGATAAAAAATAATTTATAAACATAAAAAAAACTTATTTATACCTTGAAACAACTCAAAAATATCCAAAAATAAAAATTAACTTGAAAACCAAAAATTTTTCAAGGATCTACTCTCCCATGCAATCTCAAGGTGAAAGAACACCAAGTGAAAACTAATTTCATTGAATAAAACCGGTTAATATTCAAATCAATTATTTTAATAGTAAAAAATATTGATACAAACTAACTAGATTACACAAAATTGGAATTCGATGGCTTTCTTTTTCCCACCTCAAATCAAGGATTGAAAAATAAAAGAAATGTAACTTTGGGTAAAAAGTAAATAATAAAAAACTAAAAGAATTGAAAATGAGTGAGTTGTATAGTAAGAGGATGAAAGTCAATTTTTTCAATTAATTTTGATATGGCCATCTAGTTTCTTCTTATTTTTTAATTTGATTCTACATTTTTTAAATATTTCTTTAGTTAACATACCAAAAGCAATTGATTTTTAATTTGACCATAAAAAAAATTAAATCATCTAAAGAAAGATTTGATGACCAAAATGAAGAAAAATCATCATGTAAATCTTATGAAGGGTTACAATGGCATGGTGTACATTAAAAAAACTACTCCTTTTAGGATTTTTTATAATATAATAATTTAAGGCTACACCTTAAAAGATTTAATATTATATCTCTGTGACCTTATTTATTCCACTGGCTGAGAAGGCAAAGTGCTGTATGACGAGGGTCGAGGGACAGTCTTCTCTCATTTCATTACAACTGAAGAAATTAGAACCATTGAAATATTTGGATTATCTGTTTCACCTTACAAAAATTATTTGACAATCAATCTGTAAACTAAACTCACATGTATTTGTTTCTATTGAGTTAAAGATTTTCAAAGTTAGCATAGTTATTTAGGTTCGTGTTCTATAAACAAGGCCATAGACTAGGCAAAACAAGTTATGATAGTAAGTCGCAAATGTTAGAATCATGGTAGGTAAAGAAAAGGAGGGAAACCTAAAAAAAGGGTATGTTTATGGAGATTGAAGGGAGGGAGGGGAGGGATCTAAACTTGCTTAAAATGCAAGAGATTAATGGACTATGAGTTCTTGTTTGACCCGTCTATTAAGGCTCACAAGTCGCATTCTTGCTCTCCTCGATCTCCAACCTAATCTTTAATTTCACCATTACACATAGATACACCGACTTTCACCTCACTTCTTCCGCATAGTTTTATAACAATATATGTGACCAGTGGTCACCCTCTTGAAATTAAGCCCTAGGAAATGTCACCTTTCATGTGATCATAGCTTGCTATTAAAGTAAATCTAATATCCATTTTCCCGAGCTTATATTAAAATCCATTAAGTTTCAATCGTTATGCATCAACAAACATTCGTTTTTTTGGTATCGAATGGTCAATAGAGGAGGCCAAGATCAAATTAGTAATTGATGATGGTGATTTTCTAGCTGGCACATGGTTTTTCCATTCAGAAGTTTTCTGGGGATCAGAAGCATATGAGTAGGCAGTAGCTTAATTGTGTAGTGGGTCTCCATAAAAATTAATAAAAGTGCACGAACCAAAATAGGGTTCATGTAAACTTTGACAATCCTTTTTTTTTTTTTCATGTATTTTAGTTAGTGCCTCTAGCCAATCTCGAGAAAAGTCTTCGCTCAACATAAAACAGTTCTAGCTAGTTGAGATTTCTTTTGAGGTAATAGTACCTTCTTCTTTTCATTTGATTTCGTCTTGGTCAAGGAATCTATAGTTTTAAGGAATTAATTAGGTTAATTTTTAAGTTTAATTTAACTCTATGGTCATCGAGACTGAATTTTAATACTGAACTACATATTTTGAATACTTCTATACCAATTTATATAAATTATCTAAATATTCATTTCAAATTTTAAAATTTAAAAAACGAAATGAAAAGCTGGATCTATCATTTCTTAACTATTTTAAAGACATATATTCTATATCAATTTATATAAATTATCCAAAAATTCATTTCAAGATTTAAATTTAAAAAACAAAATGAAAAAGTAAATCTCTTCGACCACCCAATTTCGTCTTTTTGAGACATTAATATAGACAACATTGACAAAATTAATTAGTGTGCCCTTGGCCCGTTAAGTTCTCAAGATTTTGGGTCTCGCGGATATTTGAGTCCCTTTAAGGACTAAAACCCAATGAAAAGCCCGAACTTGCAATCCAACATGTGTGCACAAGCAATTTATTCGAATAAATATAACAGGCAGAAGCCAGGCGACTGTAATAGCTTGCCATTAATCTACCCTAGCAACCTATCCCATCTCGAATGTTTTTTTGTTGTTTTTCGTCTTAGGTATTTGAATTTGACTGATGTAATAAGATTATATTAGAGTTTAAATTGTTTTTGAAAAAAGAAAAAAGAAAAAGTGACTTGTGTTTCTCTTATAATGAAGGTGATAATATGCCCTCTTGGTGTAATATGCCCACTGCATTATGACTTAAATGCTCTAGCAGAAAGCATAACAATGTCTGCATCACAATTGAGTAATTTACTTGGCCTCTCTTTCTCTTCTCGCCCATTCCTTTCTCAGCCCTCAGGGCACGCAGAGTTTTAAAAAATAGCCGAATAAAAACCTTAAATAATGCAAGTCTTATTGGTAAGGTCAAGCTCTGGCTACCCTTGTGATTCAGACTTGCCGACAAGTTCCACTAGCATGCAATTAATATAAGAATATGCTAAATATCCATGATCATTATGGGAGTTGGGACTCTCTACTCCTATAAATATATACTAGCGTTTGACACCATACCTTAATATATTCAAGACCACTGCCAAAGACAACTCTTTATGTACATATTACTTTTTGCACACTCCTTACAACCAAAATTAATGCAGTTTTGTAGGTGAAAAATGTGGTCCAAGGACTAGCTAGATCAACTATCTCATTCTGCCTCAATTATTGCACCAAATTTTCTAACAGTCCCACTGGATGATCTCTAGTTTAGTTGGCTGAGTACTTTCTATCTCCTCACATAGAACTCTTAAATTGCATCTCTCAGATTCTGATGCTATACGACAGCAATGATCATGATAATGTTGGGGCCAACTAATGTGGACACTACGCTTGCTTTCCTTACGTCATTCATTCTTGAATTCAAACTGAAAGGCACACTTACGCTCCAACTATAACTTAATTCTTAATTGAGTCCTAGACTAGAATAATTACCAATTGAGTCCCCCGTCTATGGATATTACCCAATTATTCTTCTCCTTAAGACCTTTTCCTTCAAGATAATAAAAAACGAGGACTTATTTGTTCAACACAATGCCCTTATTGTTACAATTTTAATGACGGAAGTTAATATTCGAGTAAAGGTGGATAGATGGGGATTCAGTTGCGAACTTTTTTAGTTGGAGGACTATATATTACATGATAGCTGGTTTCTCTAAAACCCCAATAACCACCTCTGCCCACATCCTAAATATATGGTTGCTATCTATTATTGGCTTTGAAATTAAAGCCTTCAGAGGAAATTATTTAGGGTTAAGTTAATTATTAGAGGGATGGCGGCCAATGCAAATGCATCGTAGGTCAGTGAAGGGGACCAATTTACCGCTAATTCAATGAGAAGCCATGTGGCCACGTGGTACGATCGATCTCTGAAGTGAAGATAATAATTGAATTTCTAAGTGATGTTTAAGAAGCTATAAATGCACGTAACATGTATCACTAAAATAATATATCGTTAAGTTGGAATTTTAATTATTTGAAGTTTTAAATTATTTATACAGGAGTTGTTTTCATGTAATTTTATAAACTTTATAAATTTAAAAATGTTAAAAAAATTAGATTCATCGTGTTTAACTTATTAAATTTTATAACTCGAATTATAAAATTTACTAGATTGAATTAATTTTTTTATTTTATTACATGTTAAAAATATAAAAATTAATTTATAATTGATTTACAAATTAAATATTTAAATTTAATGCAATATTAACTTTGTTTCTTGTATTAAGTGGAGGACGAACTGTTGTTCATTCTTTCTTTTTCTTTTTTTCTTTTTTTTTAAGAAAAAAAATGACATGCACTTTGTTGTATAAAAGTGAATATTGCATCCTAACCCGAGAATTCAACATGACACACATATTAATCATTGAGCTGCTGTATAATCTTAACAAAGTTATTTTAATTTAATATCTTAAATTATTATATAATATTTTATTTATATTATTTTCTAATATATTTATGAAAGTTTTCTAAACTTGAAATTTATATAAATTTATATTATCTTGTGTTTATTTTCTATAAAATAAATAAAAATAATAAAATTCAAACTTATAACCATTTGATTATTAAAACTTTAATATAATGTTAAAGAACTATTTAAATTCAATAACTTAAACTATTAAATAAAATTTTAAAATATAATTTATATTATTTTCTAACTATTCATATAAATAGTCATTCTTTATATAGTTTATGTCCTTCTCCGTAAATATAAAAGTATACCCACACAGTCATAATATTGTTATTGGAATGAGTTTAAAGCTTCCATTCATTTTGTTACAAGTGGGAAATGCAAGGTTTTAATCGTGACCATTCCATCTCCATGCCCTTATTTATGGAGTTCAATTTATATTTTCTATTCTTTATACAATTCCATTTTATTTAGGACACTGACATTCAATATTAGATCTTGATTGGGGATCCCAGATCTAAATTTAGAATAGACAAACTAATTTCATTGACTTTGAGATTTTGAAGATTTTTTAATTATTATAAGGAAAACAAAGAGAAAAGACACGTACATCCATGGAGCAAATGCAGTTTCCTTCTTCTTCTTCTTCTTCTTCTTTGCCATAATTAACTAAATATCTTGTGGGGAAAATGCTATGGCAATTCCCTGAAATATTTATGTACCAACTAGGTTTTGGAATATCGCAAACCATTCTAGATTAATTTTCATTAGGTGAATTCCATGTTGAACTCAAGAAATTATTACATGAACTCGGTTGAGAGAGAGTATGCACCGATTCTATGCAAACTATGAAGACTGTTTTGCATGCTTTACTGATCGACTCCCGGCTGATTGAACCTTCTGGCCTTTACTCTCTCTGTAATTGGCTTTTGCCATTTCTCTTTTTTAAAACTCAATAAATTTGCTCCTTTTGTGATAAAAAAAGGTTTGGAAATAACTAAATAATCACTTGTGCAACAAGGAGATGACAGAAAAGATGCAAAATATATGATTATACTGATAGTATGATCACTTGTTTCCCTCATTAATCAAGAGAATTAACTACTCCAACGGTCACCGCTAGTTTCAGAGCATACATTGATTTTTAACTTAAATGGTAATATCATCTCTCGTTCAACTACTACAAGGACCAAAAGCTTTCATATATATATATATAACAAACAACACATTTCATTGACTTGTTAAGTATCCCTAAGCAATACCTTGATCATGGATGCACAGCAGCCTCGAGACCTGGCACTTGCTCGACGACCAATACCGCCAAAGCACAAGGTAGAAACAGGATATTCACATTCATTTCCATGTTCCTGATTATCATGATCCAGCATCATTTTTCTTGTATCAATGTATTGTCTTGGGCTTGACATTCCATTATAACTTCCTCGAGACTTCGAAATCTTCATTGGTGAAGAAGGCACAGAAAACGTTGCTGACCATGAAGATGATAATCGCGACGAAGAAGAAGATGATGAAGAGGAAGAAGCAGGTGATACAGGCAGGTTTGTTTTCCTTGTAGAACGTTTGGGGAAAATAGAGTCCAAAAGACTAGATTTAGATAGCTTTTTTGTTGGTCTTTTTGGAGTATTGTAAAAGTAGGATGGTGGAGGTGTTAAAGGAGGAAGAGGGTTTTCTCGGAACTTGATCTTAGGAGTTCCTGGTTGAGACTCCCAAGTGAAGGGAACTGCAACAGATGCACCAACATGGTAATCTTCTGTGCTCAAATTAGCCATGGAGACATCTCTTGTTACTCGTTTAGAGTAGCCCTTTTTGTCATCTTGCTTTAATTTTAAGGACTTTTGAGGAAGCTTTGAGCTACTTGAAATCATTTTTTTTTTTTTTGAGACTTGAGTTATGAAGATATGGAAGATATGGCAGAGAAATAAAGTGGATGAGTAGAGCTTAAGGTAAGCAAGGGTTTGTATTTTGGAGGGTTTCCTAGACCTTGAAGGATTCGTTTTAACACTTCAAGTTCCCGTGCATGAACACATAGTTAAGTTTGCTTTTCTATTTATATATATAGTTGGGTTTCTCGATGCAATTAGGTCTCAATTATTTAGTAAACAAAATAAATACTCAATTATATACTACAATAGTCCTTTTAGAGAGGGAATAACTTCATTAAGGCTACAATAAGTAAATTTAATTAGGTGATAATTTTTTTAAGACAAGGTTTAGTATTTTTTTAAGAAAAAAGTTGTTATTATACCAAAATAATACAAGAATATTTTAGTAGAAAAAAAAATCAAAATCATTAATGTGCAATTTGTGTGGTATAGCATGGCCCAACAAGTCTTCTTGTCAAAGAAAATATAATATGACACTACACTTTAAGTGAAAGTGTTGTGTAGGATTTAAACCAATGATAAATTTCTTCTAACGAAATTCAGAAATTTTTTAACATTTTTAATTTTTTAGGTATAAGGCTTTTGACCTATCGTGTTAACCCATGTGGGGTGATTCCTACATGGATTATTAAATTCCTACGTACCCTACCATGCATTGTTTATTTTTTGTTTATGAGACTCCTAATTAGATCAGATTCAAAGTCAATTTATTTAGTGTCGACAGTTAAGACATGATTTTCGGCTTGGGTTAAATTATTTGATTCCAAAAAAATTTTTATTATCATAGAAAGAAGCAAGAGAGTATCAGCCACTTGAGGCTTATTGCCAATAAATTTTGGTCATGGTGAATATAAGACACCGCATTAAATTTTGGGTTACGGAAATGTTGTGCCCAGAAGAAGGTTGTTGTATGTAGGATAGCTGCCTAATGTTGTGCTTCATAAATGACCACACAGCTCTAATTTCCAACCCTATTGTAGCTCAATTTTATGTATATATTCTCTAATAAAGAAAAGGATACCTTTGGGTTCACGAACTTGACCTAGTAATGTTATAGCTGTCAAAATTCAGCTGAATATAATAGGTGTAGACGTTGATGCAGTAACAAGAGAAGGATTAAAATGCACAACAAATATACACCAAATATTTGAAAATGTATTAGGAGACAAAACGGAGAGAGGTTGACACAAGATCTGCAAGAAATTAACTGAGTTAATTAATCGTTCTTGAAACTTGACCATGCATATGTATTTAGACATCACAACGCCCATCACTCGTATCATGCTAGGTCACAGTGGATGGATGGATGAATGACGGAGGTAGCAAGAAACTTGAATCAACTGTTTTTTCTATTTCTCAGAACCATGCTTATTAAATCCAACCCGAACAAGTAAATTTATGATCCAAAATTTTATCTAAGTTGAGTTTCAATTTGAATTGCTTTTGAAATTAATTTGGTTAATCTTGTTCAACTTGACTGGTTAACTTATAACTTGATTAATCTAATTAAATCACATCCAAACTTAGCCAAATCACAATCAATAAATTTTGTTAAATAAAAGTTAATTGAATAAAAATAATAGCCTATAGTTAAGCCACATCATCTATAATTAGGTTTGTCACAGTGAAAATCTTCTCAGATTGAAAAATAGAAAAAACACAGAATTATTGTCTTTTATTAGTAGAAAGAAAGGATAAGAATCGACACTTAATATTTTAGTCAGTAAAAACCTTTACTAATCTTAGAGCATAAGAACTAGTTGCATAAAGAGAAGGTATTATCAACCCTCGTAGATCTTGTCCTAACCTATTTTTAGGCTCTAGCATGAAAAATATAAAAAAATCAAAAAGATATTATCAAAAAACATAAACTGTTAAAAAAAATGTCAGCACGCCCATAAAATAGATAAAAATTGATTGAAGAAACTCAAAAATATAAAGATTAAAATTTGACACTATTTTATTAACTGATGATAACTCTGTTGACAAAGAAAATTCAATTTAAGTAAAAAAAGTTCAAAATCAGATGTTTATGGATTCAATTAAATTTTATTAAAGTTTTCATTAAATTTATAGAGAGTTTGATTGCAAAAAAAATTGATCTCAGTGTCAATTTAAGCTTTAATTGAAAGAAATTAAAATTTTAGGGTTAAATTATAATTTTTGAAAGTAATTGGGTCAATCAGGAGCTTAATTGCATAAATATTAAAATTTGATGGCTAATTAGAAACTTAATTAAAGAAATCTAAAATCAATTACCAAAATAAAAAAAGACTTGTAAGTAGAGGAGCTAGAATTTAAACTGATCAGGGGCCTAATTAAAAAAATTAAAAGTTTATTTCTCAATTGAAGATCAAATTACATGTTATAAAGATCAAGGATCAAAGTGAAAAAGGTAGTCAACTTTGAGGTCACAGTTAGATTTTTGGTAGGGATGCAATTGAATTATATTTTAAATTAAAATTGCAATTTAGAACTTAATTGAACAAATTACAAAATCAGGATCAATGTGAAAGTTGACATATTTTGTTGTCTTTGCATTTAAATGAAACAACGTATTTTAACCAAAACAGCACCATTTCATGCACTGTTTAAAAAAAAAAGCCCGAAACAATATTGTTTTGAAGGCACTATATGTCTTCTTCTTCCCCTGAAAACGCAAAGCAGGGGAAGAAGAAGATTTTTCTTCCTTCCTCTATCACTGCCATCATTAAAAAAGACAGCCTCTATACAGCCGCTTATAGGACATGGCTCCCTTATCCGATCTTCAATGGTTGCAAATGAGGAGTGTGGGTTATGTCAGTTGTCTTGCAAGTAGGAAAGCATAAATGGCATTGCAAGGAAGAGAAACTTCTTCTTCCCTTATCTCTACATGCCTAGGGGAAGAAGAAAACTTATTATGCTATTCAAAATGCTATTGTTTTGGCTTTTATCTCTATATTTTTTTAATGAATAGTATATTAAATGACATTGTTTTGACTAAATATGTCATTTCATTTAAAAGAAAAGGGCGTTAAAATGTTACCTTTTCAAATTAGTCCTTTAATTTGTATGTTTTTTTATTTTGGTTCTTGGTTTTGGATTTTTTTAATCAAATCCTTAATTAACCATCAAACTTCAATATTTATGCAATTAAGTTCTTAATATGACCAAATCAACTCTCAAAAATTATAATTTAACCCTAGAGCTTGAATCTCTTCTGATTAAAACTTAAATTGGCAGAAAATCATTTTTTCATGCAAACAAATTCTTCATAAGCTCAATTAAACCTTTAATAAAATTTAATTGAGTCCATAAACATTTGATTTGGAACTTTTCTTCCTTGAATTGAATTTGTTTTATCAACGAGGCTTTCATCGATCAAAATTATACTGTTAAATTTTAATTTTTGTATTTTTGAACCTCCTTAACCAAGTTTTGGACATTTTTTTAGAGCTTTGGAATCCTTTTCTCTCTACTATTATTTTTTTTAGTTTTCTTTTGAATATATTTTTTTGACTTTTTTGTTTATTTTCTCACTTTTTGTGTAGGGATCCAAAATGGATAACAACAATCTTGTTATTGTTGCCCAACATAAATGAGAAATCTAATAAATAGATATCAAATCAACCTTTCTTAATGGTTTTTTAAATATAAAGTTTACATTAAGCAACCTATGGGATATAAAGAGAAGGGACATGAATACAAGGTATTAAAGTTGAATAAAGTCTTGTATAGATTGAAGCAAACTTCAAAGGTTTGGTATAGTCACATTGATAGCTATTTTTTAAATAATAAATTTGTTAAATGATCCCATGAATATGATATCTATGTTAAGATCAAATAGAATGGCAATACTTTTATTGTATATTAGTATGTAGATTACTTGATCTTTATAGGAAATAATCCAAAGATATTTAAAGACTTTAAATAAGCAACGATCAAGGAGTTTGAGATGATAGATATTGATCTCATGTCCTACTACTTAGGGATTAAGATCAAACAATAAAAAAATAGAATCTTTATGAATCAAAAAGTTTGTAATGGAGGTTCTCAATAAGTTCAGGATAGAAGATCATGTAAAAGTAAATAATTTAATTGAATGTGGAGTGAAGATGTCAAAAAATGATAAAATGAGAAGATAAAGTAACTCTACAACATCCAAAAACCTAGTTAAGAGTTTGAGATATTTGATAGACACTCGTCTAGATATTATTTTTAGAGTAGAACTTGTGAATAGGTTTATAGAGACACCAACTATGATACAATTCAAAGCTTTGAAGCGAATTCTTTGATATATCAAAAACACTATTGATTTTGATTTATTTTATAGATATTCTAATAGTTTTGACCTTATAAGTTATAGTGATAATGATTGGGTTATATACATAGATGATAAAAGGAGTACTATGAGTTTTATTTTTTGAATTGGAGGTATAACATTCACATAGAGTTCCAAGTCACTTTGTCAACAAGTGAAGTTGAATATGTAGCTACTACATTATATGTTTCTTATTCTATATAGCTAAGAAGATTATTAAAAGAAGTACAAATGCCATAAAAGATGCTTATAGAGATTGATATGGACAACTCATTAACTATTATCTTGGCTAAAAATCTAATTTTTTCTTCACAAACGTACTTACACAAGATTTCATTACTTAAGAGAATGTAATGAAATCTTATATTAGTTTAATTCCTTAATTGTTTAGGTTTTTATACCTATAAAAAAAATTGTAATTCAACATTATTTAGCAGTACAAAATGAGATACAATAGCGATAAAAACTTAGAAAAAAACACATAATAAAAGCATATCTTTCTCTCAATGTTCTTCTTTGTTCTTTAGTTTTTCACTTTATTTTATTGTTTTTAATCTTATACCACATATATCTTTCTTCCAACAACTTTTTGGCTGAATTGTGCTTCATCCAAGATCAATCTACTAAGTTTTATAGATTTTATAGAATCATGTCCAGTCATATAACTGTGTTTTTATGTTAGATCAAGTGCATCCTAGCTTTGCTTCACATAGGACCCAGCCTCCTCCTCTGGTCCCTCCTCAACTCCACTTGGAACAAGTCTACATTTACTGCAGTTTAAAAATGGGAATCAATTCCAGTCTGTAGATTCTTTCTACAGGACCAAGTCTTTCTTGTTTTCTTCCATTTAGCATACACAAAAACTCTCTCTAAGATACAAGTAGAAATTTCAAGACTTAGGTCTAATAAGAGAAGAATTAAGTGACCAACTAAATAAAAGAAATAATAATCAACCAAATAGCCGAAAGACCAAGTCACTGGCATGTAAATTTCAACATAAAAAGGAAATTTGACTTACGAAATGATGTCTCCAAGTAATATAACCTGTGACAACTCAAATGTAAACATCACGTAGTCAATCATACTGAAGTTGATTATATGGAGTATTAAAAGCTAAAATGTAGCTAGTATGTTATGATCTAGACATAGAACACTGTACGTGAAATAGATGAGTAGGAGCATGGCTTGGGCTTGGTCTGGTATAGCCGAAACCCGAAACCTCTAATTTCCCTTTTACTTTCATCTCAAACTCATGGTGCCTCTAATACTACCAACCAGAATCACAGATAAAAGCATCTTACGCTTGTAAGAACATAATTTGCAGTAAGTTTTATAAACCATGGAAAGGACATAAAAACAATGTGATAACAGAATACAGATGATAGCCTTCATCAAGAGATACATGCTTTACTGAATGAGGCAAAGGGCGTACATATGGAGGATAAAATATTAATAGATCGTTGACCTGGGTCCTGAGTCCCTTCAATAATGAAAGAGAAAGAGCGAGAGATGATAGCGCAGAGGTTCCAAGAAACAAGAATGAATACAAGCAATAACACTAGAAATCTATAAAAAAGAATGGTCACACCTGAAGTGGTGGGTTTTTTTTCTGATTCCTTGAAGCTAGTTAGATATAGTTTCCTTAACAGAATGGCAATCAGAAGAGCTGCATGTCCAAAGGTTCTTCTTCAGCAAAGTCACCTTTGCAGGCAGAGGGTGGCCAAAAGTCCAGAAGCAACAGCAACAATTCTCCCACGTTAGCTTTTCACTGCATTTATTTTCCGTTCTTCACTGTATCATGGAGCAAAGCATCTGTAATTGTCCTGTTTCTGCACACACTCAATTCTGTGTGCTTTCAGTGTTAGGTTGGTTGCCATTAATGTGCAACAACCATTTGGTATTGCACCAAACATGTGCATTTATACAAGATGTCAAAGGTTGGCAGCCACCATTGTTGAAGAAGAGTTGGAGTTGGCAGCCACCTTTGTTGAAGAAAAGCCTCCATGAATGCCTATAAATAGAGGCATATGTTAGAGAGCAAAATGAGAGAAGAAGTAGAGCCAAAGATGTGAGAGATGTAGGAGAGAGTGTGCTGCCAAGAGCAGCAAGCAGTAGCTGTCATTGCAGTACTGCAAAGAGATAAATAGAGTGAGGTTGAGAGTTGCTACAAGAGGGGATGATTCCTCCTCCTCTATTGTTGTAAATCTTGTTCTCTCCCTACATAATATTCTCCCGTGGATGTAGGCGGATTTGCCGAACCACGTTAAATATTGTGTCAGTGTGCTTGGCCTCCTATGAGCAAATATCAGTACATCACCGGTCGGATTCCCCAACAATTGGTATCAGAGCACATGGTTTTAACGTGATGTTTGATTTTGCTCAAAAATGAAAGTTGTCAAAATTGTGTTTTGACCATACCATTGTGTAGAGGAGGAAGAGACGAAGCCACTGGTGAAAACCGCGTCGAAATCGGACGTCGGAAACCGNGCCGGCGGGGTGAATGTCCACGTCACCAGCCATGTCAGCAGTTCTGCACAGTCATCAGACACGTCACCTGACATATCAGCACTCTGACTAGTCAAACTGCCACGTCATTAAGCACGTCAGCAGTTCTGCACGGTCATTAGACACGTCACCTGACACATCAGCATTCTGACCAGTCAAACTGCCACGTCAGATTTGGCTGACCTATAT
>SRLM01000591.1:0-18612 GCA_015708895.1 Populus ilicifolia
TGTTTGGTCATGGCTTGAGGAAATGGAAGTGTTGGTGGAGAATTCGTCTTTTCTTTGCAATTTTCAAGTTCGACCTCTTCCTTACCCTCAGAGATTGACTCATCATCTTTCTCATAAGATTCAAGAGAAGGTTTTTCAATAACCTTACCACTACGAAGAGTAGTGACTGATTTGACTTGATCCATGTGTTGGCTTCCAGAACTACTTGTTCATGGAGACATTCCTCAAATTTTGTAGCCATGTTTTAGCTTTATCTTTTAATGAAAAAGGAAAAAGCTTTAATCTGATGGTGTTCATGTTATAATTTAGATTATTATATGTGTTACACACCTCCTCAAATTCCCTTAAATGCAAGTATGGATTTTCCAATTCTAAACCATGAAAAGAAGGTAAAAGTTGGATAATGCCTGGCTTAAAATTAAAATGAGATGCATCGGGAGGAAAAACTATGCATGATGGTGCACTTGTTTTAGTTGGATTCGTGTGGTCTCTAAGTGTTCTAGCACGGTTATTCTCATTATTCTCATTATGAAGTGATTGATTATCTTCTTCAACCATATTTTCTGAAAATGATGAGGATACCCTACAAAGTCTACCACTTGATGTACGTGACCACACTCTCATGCACATGTAGGAATAGAATAAATGGAAAAAGAAAACAAAAGAAGAAGAAAAAAGAAACAAAGTTATATACAAGAAAAGTGAAAAGAGAAAATAAAATAAATATTATAATTTATACAAAACTTACCTCCCTGGCAACGGTGTCAAAAACTTGACACGACGAAAAAATTGATGTCTTCTCCCAAGTGCAGGAGTGTCGAAGTAATAAATAACCTAGCAAGACCGGGGTCAAACCATAGGGAAGTTAATTGTACAAATTATAAACAATTAACAACAATAATACTACTACTACTAGTAGTAATAATAATAATAATAAAGAAAAAGAAGGAGAAGAATACGAAAAAGATGAGAACTTTGAGATGAGACAATTTCCTAGAACTTTCATGTTTACAAGTGGCTTTAATTTTGACATCATCAATGACATTTTGGGCAGACAAGAGAAGATAAAGATTGTCACCAAGTCAAAGGTTGGCCATCTACTCATCAATTAGTCATCAAATTAATAGTTCCCAATTTTGGCCTATAAAAGGAGGCATTTGCCATGCATTTAGGCATCTTGGTTTCCAGATCAAGATCATGCTCTTGCTTTCTCTCTTTGTATTTTTTGTAATGTTTATACTTTGCTTCGATTAATATTATGTTTATGCCTTTCATTTTCTTTTCTTTACTTAGTTAACTTTTATGTTCTTACTTTGTTTATCTATTTTTCTTTCTTTCATTATGTCTAGCTAAGTTAATTATGTCAAGGTGAAAAGGTTACATTAATGGTGTAAGAATAAGTATAATGTAAACTTAATATGGACTTTAATGTTTGATACTAACATGTTTTATATTTATTATCTTGTTCACTTTTTAACACTTTGCTTGTTAAATGACTAATCTTGATTTATGTTGTATAACACTTGGAACAACAAATGCTTGGCACTTTCATAGCCCATACTGTATGGTATAACCGACACCTGAGCTATGAAAGGAACTTGATTTGTTGATAACATAAGTTATAATCATGAATGCTTGACGAGATTTACAAGTTTTAGTATTAATCAAATAAGATGACTAATGTAATCATGTTAACAATTTATAATCTAATTTGAACCTCCTTTATGTGTGGTTTCCAATTGAACAATAAGAGTTTATACTATACTTGTTTGACATACCATTAGTGGAACCTCAACCTTGATATTTGTTATTATCATTGTTTAATCCTTACTTTAATATTTCATCTCAAAGTTCTCATCTTCTTCTTTATTTTTGTTACTACTACTATTATTATTATTATTATTATTATTATTATTATTATTGTTGTTGTTGTTGTTGTTGTTGTTGTTNTGTTGTTGTTGTTGTTGTTGTTGTTGTTATTATTGTTATTTATAATTTGTACAATAACCTCCCTGTGGTTCGACTCCGGTCTTGCCGGGTTATTTATTACTTCGACACTCCTGCAATTGGGAGAAGACATCAATCTTTTTGTCGTGTCAGTGGGCCAATAAAATCCACTTTGTAAGATTTTTACAGTTGTCTTTCTTGATGAGAAATGGCCCCCACATGCCTTAGAATGAAAAAATTTAATGACACTACTTATCTTATTGTCAGGAATGCATCTTCGAAATATTTGATCAGGATAATATTTGAACAAATAAGGGTTATCCCAATAAAAGTTCTTCACTTCATTCAAGAACTTTCTTTTATCTTGGGTGCTCTAATGAGCTGACAATTGTCCTGAAATAAGAAAATTAACAATATTAGCAAACCAAGGCATTGTAGAGATAGAAAATAAAGATTCATCAGGAAAGTAGTCATCGATGATGTGATGTCAGTTTTTGAATCTGTTGTCAATCTTGACAAGTGATTTGCGACAACATTTTCGCTGCCTTTCTTATCTTTGATTGTGATATCAAATTCTTGAAGTAACAAAATCCATCGCGCCAATCTAGCCTTAGAATCTTTCTTAGAAAGAAGATATTTCAATGCTGCATGATCACTAAAAACAATAATAGGTGAGCCAACAAGATAAGACCTAAATTTTTTACATGCAAATACTACTACAAGTAATTCTTTTTAAGTGGTGGTATAATTCATTTGAGCATTATTTAAAGTTTTACTTGCATAGGAAATTACATAAGGTTTCTTATCTTTTCTTTGTCCCAAAATAGCACCTACGACATAATCACTAGCATCACACATTATTTCAAAAGATAATGACCAATCAGGAGGTTGAATGATAGGAGCACAAGTAAGAAAGCTTTTAAGTTTAACAAAGGCTTTTTCACAATGTTCAATCCATTCAAAAATATTATCCTTTGTTAGAAGGTTACTTAAGGGCTTAGATATTACGCTAAAATCTTTGATGAACCTTCTATAAAAACCAGCATGTCCTAAGAATGATCTAACATCTTTAATAGATTTTGGTGTTGAGAAGTTTGCAATTAACTCGATTTTAGATTTGTCAACCTCAATTCCTTTTGATGAAACAATGTGACCAAGTACAATGTCGTTTGTTACCATAAAGTGACATTTTTCCTAATTCAGCACAAAATTCTTCTCTTCACACCTAGCCAAAACCGGAAAAGTTTCATTTTCTCCTAAAAATGATTATTTGAGATTGGATGGCAACGACTTCAAATCAGGTTTGGGGGGTTGAACACTTGAAGGTATGGATTTAATTGATCATGGTGGCAATTCCTCAATTTGTGGCCTCTAATTACTTGTCTTTAATTCTTCCTGAAAATAAATCATTTGCAAATCATCAGATTCATCAATCTCAATTTCACTAGAAGTGGTTGGAAATTGATCATGAATTAATTTTTCAGTAAAGTCCACTTCTTGTAAATCATTATCTTCTCGAGGTTGCTTGCAAATGTTGAAAATATTCATTTCCAATGTCATGTTTCCAAATAATAGCTTTATCAGTCCATTCCTATAATTAATCAATGTGTTAGAAGTTGTAAGAAAGAGATGTCCTAAAATAACAGGAAATGAATTACATGCCTCAACAGGTTGTGTGTCCAAGACAACAAAATCCACAGGATAAATGAATTCATCGACTTGTACTAACATATCTTCAATTATTCCTCTAGGCACTTTTACAGATCTATCAACAAGTAAAAAAGATATAGAAGTTGGTTTTAACTCACCTAGATTGAGACTCTGAAAAACTGAATATGGAAGTAAATTCACACTAACACCAAGATCAAGTAAGGCTCTTTCAATTTTATGCTCTCCAATAAAGCAAGAAATTGTAGGACAACCAAGGTCTTTATATTTCAAAGCATTATTGTTCTAAAGAATAGCACTTACTTGTTCGGCTAGAAAGGCTTTCTTTTTCACATTCAGTTTCCTCTTCACAGTGCATAGATCTTTCAAAAATTTAGCATAGGAAGGAATCTGTTTAATAACATCCAGCAAAGGTATATTGATTCTTACCTGTTTGAAAGTTTCAAAAATTTCAGAGTTGTGATTGACTTTCCTTTGTTTGGTCATGGCTTGAGGAAATGGAAGTGCTGGCGGAGAATCAGTCTTTTCTTTGCAATTTTCAAGTTCAACCTCTTTTTTACCCTTAGAGATTGACTCATCATCTTTGTCATAAGGTTTAAGAGAGGGTTTTTCAATAACCTTACCATTGCGAAGAGTAATGACTGATTTGACTTTATCCATATGTTGGCTTACGGAACTACTTGCATTTGCATTGTATTGCCCATTGGGATTTTGTTATGGTTGAGATGGAAACTTACCTTTCTCTTGGAAACTGAGAGCAGATATTAATTTTGCAAGAGTATCTTTAAAATCTTTCATGTTTTGAGCAAGTTGAGTATTGATTGTTTCTTGCTTTTCAATGAATGCATGCAATATTTCCTCATGATTTCTTCTAGAAGGTGGAGCATAAGGAGGTGCATATCCATGAGACTTTTGGAAATTATGGTGTGCTTGAAATGGTGATCATGAAGTTTATACGTCACTCTTTCAGCTAAAATTTGGATGATTTCTTCAACCAGGGTTGTATGTTTGTGAGTATGGGTTATGGTTGGCCCTTTAGAAAGTGTCTAAAGTATGAGCTTGTTCATGGAGACATTTCGTAAAGGAAGGCAAGGTTGGACAGTTATCGATTGAGTATTCATTTGTTTTACATATTTGACATGCAATGTTTTCGACAGATTTTAATTGACCACTCCTTTTCAATTCTAGTGCCTCCTCTTTTCTAGCTAAAGATGTAAACTTGGCTTGAAGGTCATGATCTTCCCTAAGGTTGTACATACCTCCACTAGATGTATGAGGTTGAGTTTTACTTGGTGCCTTATAATTACCCGCGGTGTCCCAATTTTGAGCATCATTTTCAGCTAACAAGTCTAAGTACTCCATTGCTTCATCAGGGTCTTTGTCTTCAAAAGTTTCATTACACATCAATTCAACCATTTGCCTATCTTTAGGTGTTAACCCTTCATAAAAATGTGAAACCAATCTCCATGTTTCAAAACCATGGTGAGGACAAGTACTAAGTAAGTCTTGATACCTATCTCAACATTGGTAAAATGTTTCTCCTGGTATTTGAGTGAAAGTGGTGATTTGTCTTTTGAAAGAGTTTGTTCTATGAGATGGGAAAAACTTCTTTAAAAACTGTTGTTGCATTTCATCCTAAGCACGAATGGATCCTGGTCTCAAATTTTGTAGCCATGTTTTAGCTTTATCTTTTAATGAAAAAGGAAAAAGCTTTAATCTGATGGTGTTCATGCTACAATTTAAATTATTATGTGTGTTGCAGACCTCCTCAAATTCCTTTAAATGCAAGTATGGATTTTCCAATTCTAGACCATGAAAAGAAGGTAAAAGTGTTCTAGCACGGTTATTCTCATTATTCTCATTATGAAGTGATTGATTATCTTCTTCAGCCATATTTTCTGAAAATGATGAGGATACCCTACAAAGTCTACCACTTGATGTACGTGACCAAACTCTCATGCACGTGTAGGAATAGAATAAAAGGAGAAGGAAAAAAAAGAAGAAACAAGAGAAAAGAAACAAAGTTATATACAAGAAAAGTGAAAAGAGAATATAAAATAAATATTATAATTTATACAAAACTTACCTCCCCAGCAACAGCGCCAAAAACTTGACACGACGAAAAGATTGATATCTTCTCCCAAGTGCAGGAGTGTCAAAGTAATAAATAACCCGGGAAGACCGGGGTCGAACCGTAGGGAGGTTATTGTACAAATTATAAATAACAATAATACAACAACAACAATAATAGCAATAACAACAACAACAACAATAATAATAATAACAACAACAATAATAATAATAATAAAAAAGATGAGAACTTTGAGATGAAATATTAAAGTAAGGATCAAACAATGATAATAATAAATGTCAAGGTTAGAGGTTCCACTAATGGTATGTCAAACAAGTATAATATAAACTCTTATTATTCAATTGGAAACCACACATAAAGGAGGTTCCAATCAAATTATAAATTATTAACATGATTACATTAGTCATCTTATTCGATTAATGCTAATACTTATAAATCTCGTCAAACATTCATGATTATAACTTATGTTAACAACAAATCAAGTTCCTTTCATAGCTCGGGTGTCGGTTTCAAAACCATATTAAGTTTACATTATACTTATTCTTACACCATTAGTGTAACCTTTTCACCTTGACATAATTAACATAGCTAGACATAATGAAAGAAAGAAAAATATATAAACAAAATAAGAACATAAAAGTTAACTAAGTAAAGGAAAGGAAATGAAAGGCATCAACATAATATTAATGGAAACAAAGCATAAACACTACAAAGAATAGAAAGAGAGAAAAGAAGAGCATGATCTTGATCTAGACACCAAGATGTCTAAATGCATGGCAAATGCCTCCTTTTATAGGCCAAAATTAGAAACTATTGATTTGATGACTAATTGATGAGTAGATGGCCAACCCCTGACTTGGTGACAATCCTTATCTTCTCTTGTTTGCCCAAAACGTCATTGATGATATCAATATTAGAGCCACTTGAAAACATGAAAGTTCTAGAAAATTGTCTCAGCTTTCTCGTGTAAAAAATTCAGCTTATTTTGACTTCTAGAACTCCAGATATGGCCAAAATACTGAGCAGTGCTTGAGCTGGAGGACAATTTGAGCTTCTTTATTGTTGCAACAATTTGGACTTGAAAATGGCCTTTTTAGATCTTGGGCTCCATATGAAAGTTGTAGGCCTATGTCTTACCTTTTCATCCATATAAAGTAGAGCTAAATTTGAGATTTATAGCTCCAGATATGACCCAATTACCGAACAGTGTTCCGATTTAGATTGCACCGACATCTCCTTTCTAAGTTTGATCATCTCTTTGCCTTTGCAATTGAAGTTCTTAAAGTCATCAATCAATGCTTTCATTTATGTGATAGGCCTGCATTTAAAATGGACATTTACCACAAATTAAAGCTATCTTATATTATTAGATAGATTATTATAAAACATGCTTTAGTTAAGAAGTTATTGATACTTCAAGTGCAAAATGATGATATAAAAGCATGATAAAAATGCACTTTTGAGTACTAATCATGATGTCAGATGTTGAATTTGTTGTCAATGTTGACAAAAGATTCACTTCAATATTTTTGGTGCATTTTTCATCCATGATTTCTTCCTAAAAATAAATCATTTGCAAATCTTTAGATTCATCCAACTCTTTTTTACTTAAAGTAGATTCAAGTTGATTATAAACTACTTCATCAATATGATCTACATCTTATAAATCATTATCATCTTCGAGTTGCTAGCAAATGTTGAAAATATTCATTCCAATGTCATATTTCCAAATGATAGCTTCATCAGTCCATTCCTACAATTAATCAATGCGTTAGAAGTTGCAAGAAATGAACGTCATAAAATAACAGGAAATGAATTACATACTTCAACAGGTTGTGTGTCCAAGACAATAAAATCCACAGGATAAATGAATTCATCGACTTGTACTAACATATCTTCAATTATTCCTCTAGGCACTTTTACAGATCTATCGATGAGTAAAAGAGATATAGAAGTTGGTTTTAACTCACCTAGATTGAGACTCTGAAAAACTGAATATGGAAGTAAATTCACACTAGCACCAAGATCAAGTAAGGCTCTTTCAATTTTATGCTCTCCAATAAAGCAAGAAATTGTAGGACAACCAGGGTTTTTATATTTTAAAGCATTATTGTTTTGAAGAATAGCACTTACTTGTTCAGTTAGAAATGCTTTCTTTTTCACATTCAATTTCCTCTTTACAGTGCATAGATCTTCAAAATTTTAACATGGGAAGGAACCTGTTTAATAGCATCCAGTAAAGGTATATTGATTTTTACCTGTTTGAAAGTTTCAAAGATTTCAAAGTTGTGATTGACTTTCTTTTGTTTGGTCATGGCTTGAGGAAATGGAAGTGCTCATGGAGAATCAGTCTTTTACTTGTAATTTTTATATTCAACCCCTTCCTTACCTTTAGAGATTAACTCATCATCATTCTTATAAGGTTCAAGAGAGGGTTTTTCAATAACCTTACCATTGCTAAGAGTAGTGATTGATTTGACTTGATCTATGTATTGGCTTCTAGAACTACTTGCATTTGCATTGTATTGCTCCTAGGCATTTTGTTGTGGTTGAGATGAAAACTTACCTTGCTCTTGCAAACCAAGAGCAAATGTTAATTTTGCAAGAGTATCTTTAAAATCTGTCATGTTTTGAGCAAGTTGAGTATTGATTGTCTCTTGTTTTTCAATGAATGCATGCAATGTTTTCTCAAGATTTCTTCTTGGAGGTGGAGCATAAAGAGGTGCATATCAATGAGAATTTTGGAAATTGTGGTGTGCTTGAAACAGTGGTTGTGAAGTTTGTGCATTATTGTTCTCACTCATCCAACTAAAATTTGGGTGATTTCTCCAACCAGGGTTCTATGTTTGTGAGTATGGGTTGTGGTTGATCCTTTGAAAACTGTTTAAAGCATGGGCTTATTAATGGAGACATTCCTTAAAAGAAGGCAAGGTTGGACAATTATTTGTTGAGTGTTAATTTATTTCATATATTTGACATGCAATGTTTTCAACAGATTTTAATTGACCACTCTTTTTCAATTCTAGTGCCTCGACTTTTCTAGCTAAAGATACAAACTTGGTTTGGAGGTGATGATCTTTCCTAAGATTGTACATACCTCCATTAGATATATGAGGTTGAGTTTTACTCGATACCTTATAAGTACCCGCGGTGTCCTAATTTTGAGCATTTTCTACTAAGAAGTCTAAGTACTCCATTTCTTCATCAGGATCTTTATCTTTAAAAGTTCCATTGCACATCAATTCAACCATTTGCCTATCTCTAGGTGTTAACCCTTTATTGAAATGTGAAACCAATCTCCATGTTTCAAAACCATAGTGAGGGCAAGTACTAAACAAGTCTCGATAACTATCCCAACATTGGTAAAATATTTCTCCTGGTTTTTGTGTGAAAGTAGTGATTTATCTTTTGAAAGAGTTTATTTTATGAGATGAGAAAAACTTCTTTAAAAACTATTGTTGCATTTCATCCCAAGCACGAATGGATCCTGGTCTCAAATTTTATAGCCATGTTTTAGCTTTATCTTTTAATGAAAAAGAAAAAAGCTTTAATCTGATGGTGTTCATGCTACAATTTAAATTATTATATGTGTTGTAGACCTCCTCAAATTCCTTTAAATGCAAGTATGGATTCTTCAATTCTAAGCCATGAAAAGAAGGTAAAAGTTGAATAATATCTGGCTTAAAATTAAAATAAGATGCATCGGGAGGAAAAACTATGCATGATGGTGCACTTGTTCTTATGGGATTCATGTGATTTCTAAGTGTTCTAGCACGATTATTCTCATTATAAAATGATTGATTATCTTCTTTGGCCATATTTTTTAAAAATGATGAGGATACCCTACAAAGTCTACTACTTGATGTACGTGACCAAACTCTTATGCACGTGTAGGAATAGAATAAAAGGAGAAGGAAAAAAAATAAGAAGAAACAAAAGAAAAGAAACAAAGTTATATACAAGAAAAGTGAAAAGAGAAAATAAAATAAATATTATAATTTATACAAAACTTACATCCCCGGCAACGACACTAAAAACTTGACACAATTAAAAGATTGATGTCTTCTCCCAAGTGCAAGAGTGTTGAAGTAATAAATAACCCGACAAGATAAGGGTCGAACCATAAAAAAGTTAATTGTACAAATTATAAACAACAATTATAAACAACAACAACAACAATAATAATAGTAATAATAATAATAATAGTAATAATACTAGTAGCAGCAGTAGTAGTAGTAATACTAATAATAATAATAATAATAATAATAAAGAAAAAAAAGAAGAAGAAAAAGAAAAAAAGTTGATGAGAACTTTGAGATGAAAAATTAACGTAACGATTAAACAATGTCAAGGCTAAAGTATCCACTAATAGTTTGTCAAGCAAGTATAGTATAAACTCTTATTATTCAATTGGAAACCACACACAAAGGAGGTTCCAATCTGATTATAGATTGTTAACATGATTTAGTCATCTTATTCAATTAATGCTAATACTTGTAAATTTCAGCAAGCATTCATGATTATAACTTATGTTAACAACAAATCAAGTTTCTTTCATAGCTCAAGTTTCGGTTACACCATACATTATGGGCTATGAAAGTGTCAAGTATTTGTCGTACCAATTGTTATACAACATAAATCAAGATTAATTATTTAACAAGCAAAGTATTAAAGAGTGAACAATATAACAAATATAAAACATGTTAGCATCAAACATTAAAGTCCATATTAAGTTTATACCATACTTATTCTTACACCATTAGTGTAACCTTTTCACCTTGATATAATAAACTTAGCTAGACATAATGAAAGAAAGAAAAATAGACAAACAAAATAAAAACATAAATAAGATAAAAGTTAAGTAAAGGAAAGGAAATGAAACGCATAAACTTGATATTAATGAAAGTAAAGCATAAACATTACAAAAAATACAAAGAGAGAAAGCAAGAGCATGATCTTGATCTGGAAACCAAGATGCCTAAATGCATGGCAAATGCCTCCTTTTATAAGCCAAAATTAGGAACTATTGATTTGATGACTAATTGATGAGTAGGTGGCCAACTCTTGACTTAGTGACAATCCTTATCTTGTCTTGTCTGCCCAAAACATCATTGATAACGTCAAAATTGGAGCCACGTGAAAACATGAAAGTTGTAGGAACTTGTCTCAGCTTTCTTGTGTAAAAGCTTTAGCTCATTTCGACTTCTAGAACTCCAGATATGGCCAAAATACAGAACAATGTTCGGGTTGGAGGACAAATTCAGGCTTCTTTGTTGTTGCAACAATTTGGATTTGAAAATGACCTTTTTAGATCTTGAGCTCCATATGAAAGTTGTAGGCCTATGTCTTACTTTTCCATCCATATAAAGTAGACCTAAATCTTAGATCTATAGCTTCAGATATGACCCAATTACCAAATAGTATTCCGATTTGGATTGCACTGACATCTCTTTTCTAAGTTTGGCCATCTCTTTATCCTTTCAATTTCAGTTTTTAAATTCATCAATCAATCCTTTCATTTATGTGATAGGCCTACATTTAAAATGAGCATTTATCATAAATTAAAGGTATCTTATATTATTAGATATATTATTATAAAACATGATTTAGTTAATGAATTATTGATACTTCAACTACAAAATGATGATATAAAACCTTGATAAAAATACACTTTTAAGTATCAATCACAAACCCACTCTAGGGCTATAGTTGCAGGGGGCCTAATGATTATAAGGACATTGTTTACCCTTATTTTGCATACTCGATGTGACAAAAAGATTGATGTCTTCTCCTAAGTGTAGGAGTGTCAAAGTAATAAATAACCCGACAAGACCGAGGTCAAACCACAATGAGGTTAATTGTACAAATTATAAATAACAATAATACAACAACAATAAGAACAACAACAATAATAGTAATAGCAATAATAATAATAATAATAATAATAATAATAATAATAATAATAATAGTAATAGCAATAGTAATAACAATAATAAAATAATAATAACAATAATAAAGAAAAAGAAAGAGAGAAAGAAGATGATGATGAGAACTTTGGGATGAAATATTAATGTAAGAATTAAAAAATGATAACAACAAATGTCAAGGTTAGAGGATCAACTAATGGTATGTCAAGCAAGTATTGTATAAGCTTTTATTATTCAATTGGAAATCACACACAAAGGAGGCTCCAATCAGATTATATATTGTTAATATGATTACATTAGTCTTCTTATTTAATTAATGCTAATACTTGTAAATCTCATTAAGCATTCATGATTATAACTTATGTTAACAACAAATCAAGTTCCTTTCATATTTCAGGTGTCAGTTATACCATACGATATGAGCTATGAAAGTGCCAAGCATTTGTTGTACCAAGTATTATACAACATAAAGCAAGATTAGTCATTTAATAAGCAAAGTATTAAAGAGTGAACAATATAACAAATACAAAACATATTAGTATCAAACATTAAAATCCATAATGAGTTTACATTATACTTATTCTTACACATTAATGTAACTTTTTCACCTTGACATAATAAACTTAGTTAGATATAATGAAAGAAAGAAAAATAAATAAAATAAGAACATAAATAAGATAAGAGTAAACTAAATAAAACAAAGGAAATGAAAGGCATAAACTTGATATTAATGAAAGCAAAGCAAATGCCTCCCTTTATAGGCCAAAATTAGGAACTATTGATTTGATGACTAATTGATGAGTGGATGACCAACTCTTGATTTTGTGACAATCCTTATCTTTTATTGTCTGCCCAAAACATCATTGATAACGTCGAAATTAGAACCATTTGAAAACATGAAAGTTATAGGTAATTGTCTTAGCTTTCGTGTGTAAAATATTTAGGTCATTTGGACTTTTAAAACTCCAGATATGACCAAACATTGAACAATGCTCGGGTTGGCAGACAAATTCAGACTTTTTTGTTGTTCCTATTATTTGGACTTGAAAATGATATTTTTAGATCTTGGGCTCATATGAAAGTTGTAGGTCTATGTCTTATCTTTCCATCCATATAAAGTAAACCTAAATCTGAGATCTACAGCTTCAGATATGATCCAATTACTAAATAATATTCCAGTTTGGGTTGCACCGACATGTCTTTTATAAGTTTGACCATCTCTTTATCTTTTCAATTTCAGTTCTTAAATTCATCAAACCTTTCATTTTTATGATAAGTTTGCATTTAAAATGAATATTTACCATAAATTAAAGGTATCTTATATTATTAGATACGTTATTATAAAATATGCTTTAGTTATGGAGTTATTGATAGTTCAAGTGCAAAATGATGATACAATACCTTGATAAAAATGCACTTTTAAGTACTAATTATATCCCCCCAACCAATTTATTACTAGTCTCTAGTAATCAAAGTGTTAAAATAGAAAAGCAATTTGTAAATTGTATAAAGTAAGTTATTCATCATTCAGCTTCCATTGATCTATCTAAATAAACAAACTCTCATTATATATCTACTCAATAACTGTTAAACAAGTTATTAATAAACCTTTCTTTTATGTTCAATATATCAATACATAATTATAGGGCTTTTCATGGAAAAAAAAATTGTTCTAATGTTTAAGGTTAACTTTCTTAGATGGTCATTATTATTTTTCTCTTTTTTTTAATATATATACATATAACTTAAAACACCATGCATCTTTAACCCATACAACAAGCTTTCGGCTAATGACTCCTAGACCAATTGGTCTTAGGGCATTAGGTGTTAAGACACCCCTACGAGCTTAGTAACTCGAGTCGTAGATATTGATACATAGATAATATTTAATTCCCTTAAGCTTTTCTCCTCAACTCATGTAACAAGCATTGGGTCAATAGCTCTCAAGTCAGTTGACTTTAGGGTATTAGGCATGTGTATGTAAATTAAGGTTTAAGAATACATGTTAAATGAGTATATGGGTAGAATTAAGTGATAGTAATGCAAGATTTTGTAAACTTGAATATTTCAAGAAGTATTATGATAGACTTTATTAAGAATAGTTACAAGGATGTGTCTCAAAAGTCATAAAAAGATCTCTTTTACTCTATCATCATAGTAACATCAATTTTGACATGCTTTATGAAATAGAAAATACTGTTATTTGTTTTTAGCTACTAACCTCTTCCCCCAACCAAAACGAGAGGAAAAATATGCCTAGACCACCTAGTAAAGTAATGAAGGCAACAACATGGTTAAACATTGCATTCATTCGAGTCGACATTCTGGAGACCTGAAGTTCCTCTCCAATTATTTTTCCAATGATGTCCTCTTGTGCTAAACTTTCAAAGACCATCACCAAAACTTGACTACCTCCTAAAAATGCAGCTTTTGACACACTTCCCATTAACCCTAGTGACACGACAAAAAGATTGATGTCTTCTCCCAAGTGCAGGAGTGTCGAAGTAATAAATAACCCGACAAGACCGGGGTCGAACCACAGGGAGGTTATTGTACAAATTATAAATAACAATAATAAAACAACAACAATAATAACAATAACAACAATAATAGTAGTAGTAGTAGTAGTAAAGAAAGAGAAGAAGAAGATGATGATGATGATGATGATGAGATATTAAAGTAAGGATTAACAATGATAATAACAAATGTCAAGGTTAGAGGTTCCACTAATGGTATGTCAAACAAGTATAGTATAAACTCTTATTGTTTAATTGGAAACCACACATAAAGGAGGTTCCAATCACATTGTAGATTGTTAACATGATTACATTAGTCATCTTATTCAATTAATGCTAATACTTGTAAATTTCATAAAGCATTCATGATTATAACTTATGTTAACAACAAATCAAGTTCCTTTCATAACTCAGGTGTCGGTTATACCATACAGTTTGGGTTTATGAAAGTGCCAAGCATTTGTTGTACCAATTGTTATACAACATAAATCAAGATTAGTCATTTAACAAGCAAAGTATTAAAGAGTGAACAAGATAACAAATATAAAACATGTTAGTATTAAACATTAAAGTCCATATTAAGTTTATACCATACTTATTCTTACACCATTAGTGTAACCTTTTCACCTTGACATAATTAACTTAGCTAGACATAATGGAAGAAAGAAAAATAGATAAACAAAATAAGAACATAAAAGTTAACTAAAGAAAGGAAAGGAAATGAAAGGCATAAACTTGATATTAATGAAAACAAAGCATAAAGAATACAAAGAGAGAAAACAAGAGCATGATCTTGATCTGGACACCAAGATGCCTAAATGCATGGCAAATGCCTCCTTTTATAGGCCAAAATTGGGAACTATTGATTTGATGACTAATTGATGAGTAGATGGCCAACCCTTGACTTGGTGACAATCCTTATCTTCTCTTGTCTGCCCAAAACGTCATTGATGACGTCAAAATTAGAGCCACTTGAAAACATGAAAGTTCTAGGCAATTGTCTCAGCTTTCTTGTGTAAAACATTCAGCTCATTTCCACTTCTAGAACTCCAGATATGGTCAAAAGACTGAACAGTGCTCGGGCTGGAGGACAGATTCGGGCTTCTTTGTTGTTGCAAACATTTGGACTTAAAAATGGCCTTTTTAGATCTTGAGCTCCATATGAAGGTTGTAGGCCTATGTCTTACCTTTCCATACATATAAAGTGGACCTAAATTTGAGATCTATAGCTCCAGATATGACCCAATTATCGAACAGTGTTCCAGTTTGGATTGCACCGACATCTCTTTTCTAAGTTTGATCATCTCTTTGCCTTTGCAATTGAAGTTCTTAAAGTCATCAATCAATCCTTTCATTTATGTGATAAGCCTGCATTTAAAATGGACATTTACTATAAATTAAAGGTATCTTTATTATTAGATAGATTATTATAAAATGTACTTTAGTTAAGGAGTTATTGATACTTTAAATGCAAAATAATGATATAAAACCATGATAAAAATGCACTTTTGAGTACTAATGACACCCCCCAACTAGCATATTACTAGTCCCTAGTAATCAAAGCGTTAAAATAGAAAAACAATTTGCAAATTCCACAAAGTAAGGTATTCATTATTTAACTTCCATTACTTTATCCAGACAAACAAACTCTTGTTATATTTATAAACCTGCTCAATACCTCTTAACAAGATATTCATAAACCTTTCTTTTGTGCTCAATGTATCAACACATAATAATGGGGCTTTTCTTAGAAGAAAACAAAATTTTTGTTCTAATGTTTAAGGTTAACTTCCTTGGGTTGGGATTATTATTTTTGTCTTTTTTTTTAATATACAATAATTTAAAACACCATGCATCTTTAACCCATGTAACGAGCTTTCAGCTAATGACTCCCAGACCAGTTGGTCTTAGGGCATTAGGTGTTAAGACACCCCTACGAGCTTAGTAACTCGGGTCGCAGATACTGATATGTAGATAGTGCAATGTTTGATTCCCTTAAGCTTTTCTCCTTAACCTATGTAACAAGGGTTGGGCCAATAGCTCCTAAGTCAGTTGACTTTAGGGTATTAGGTGTTAAAACACCCCTTCGGGCTTAATTGCTTAGTTTGGGAGGCTATGAAACCAAACTTATCTACATTTTTATTATAATCATTCATTTTTTTTCCTTTTCTCTTATTTTTTTTTCTTTTTTTTCTTTTTTTAATTATATACTATCTCTTTCCCTTAGTTGTTACCTTTAACAAAAGAACATAAATAATGTAATAATCCAATATGCAACCCACAATCATATGTTGAAGTGTGTGTGTGTGTAAATTAAGGTTTAAGAATACATGTTAAATAAGTATATGAGCAGACTTAAGTGATAACAATGTAAGAGTTTGTAAATCTGAATATTTCAAGAAGTATTATGATAGACCTTGTTACGATTGGTTACTAAGATGCGTCTCAAGAGTCACTTTAACAAAAGAGCTCCTTTACTCTGCCATCCTAATAACAACCATTTTGCACATGCTTTATGAAATAGAAAATACAGTGTTTTTTTTTAGCTACTACCCTCTCCTCCCAACTAAAAGAAGACATTGTCCTCAATGTTTAAAGGTAAAAAGATAGAGTATAGAAGATATCACCTGAAATAACAAACACTAACAAACCTGAAACACACTGAAATAAATATAAGTAATAACAAAACACCATAATTAAACCAAAAGACACAAAGAGCATGTGTATGTATAGGTAGTTGTGATTGTGGCTCACATCTTCCCTTGGTTTTACGTCCAAGAACGACTTAAACGTCCTCTATGGGTCAGGGATAGGCTTCCCATCCAGTTTTCTTAAAAACGGGCAAACAAGGTCTTTTTTAGTCAGATTCCCAAGACTATACCAAACATGTTCTTTATGAAAATGGGTTCATAAGTCATGAATTACATGATGCTTATCTCGACTATGATGAGACTTAAAAGTCAATAGAAGATTATCTAAAGACTCTATGTGTTTTGAAATAAATCCCACCTTTTGACAATTTTCACAATTTTTATGAAATGCATGTGACTCCTTGAATATGGTGGGCCAGTAAAATCCACTCTATAAGATTTATAGAATCCTCTTTTTTTATGAGAAATGATCCCCACATGCCTTAGAGTGATAAAATTTAATAACATTACTTACCTCATTGTCGGGAATGCATCTTTGAAATATTTGATCAGGACAAGAATTGAATAAGTAAGGGTCATCCGAATAAAATTTTTGCACGTCACTCAAACATTTTCTTTTGTCTTCGATACTCCAGTGAGCTGGCAAAAATCCTGAAGCAAGAAAATTGATATTTTTAGCAAACCAAGGCATTGAACTAAGAGAAAGTATAGATTCATCAGGAAAATAATCATCAACTGGTGTGATGTCGGGTGTTGAATATGTTGTCGCTTTTGATAAAAGATCTGCATCAACATTTTTAATGCCTTTTTCATCCTCGATTTCTTCTTGATTGGTCATGGCATGAGGAAATGGAAGTGCTGACAGGGAATCAGTCTTTTCTTTGCAATATTCAGATTGAACCCCTTCCTTACCCTTAGAAATTGACTCATCATCTTTCTCACAAGGTTCAAGAGTGGGTTTTTCAATGACCTTACCATTGCGAAGAGTGATGACTAATTTGACTTGATCCATGTGTTGACTTCCATAACTACTTGCATTTACATTGTATTGCTCATTGGGATTTTGTTGTAGTTGAGATGGAAACTTATCTTTCTCTTGAAAATTGAGAGCAGATGTGAATTTTGCAAGAGTATCTTTAAAATCTGTTATACTTTGAGCAAGTTGAGTGTTGATTGTCTCTTGCATTTCAATAAATGCATACAAAGTTTTCTCAAAATTTCTTGTAGGAGGTGGAGCATAAGGAGGTGCATATCCATAAGAATTTTAAAAATTGTGGTGTACTTGAAACGGTGGTTGTGAAGTTTGTGCATTGTTGTTCTCACTCTTCCAACTAAAATTTGGATGATTTCTCCAACTAGGGTTGTATGTTTGTGAGCATAGGTTATGGTTGGCCCTTTGGAAACTGTTTAAAGCATAGGCTTGTTCATGGAGACATTCCTTAAAAGAAGGCAAGGTTGGACAGTTATCGGTTGAGTGTTCATTTGTTTCACATATTTGACATGCAATGTTTTCAACAGATTTTAATTGACCACCCTTTTTCAATTCTACTGCCTCGACTTTTCTAGCTAAAGATGGAAACTTGGCTTGAAGGTCATGATCTTCTTTAAGGTTGTACATACCTCCACTAGATGTATGAGGTTGAGCTTTACTCGGTGCCTCATAAGTACCCGCAGTGTCCTAATTTTGAGCTTTTTCAGCTAACAAGTCTAAGTACTCCATTGCTTCACCAGGGTCTTTGTCTTCAAAAGTTCCATTGCACATCAATTCAACAATTTGCCTATCTTTAGGTGTTAACCCTTCATAAAAATAT
>SRLM01000591.1:18971-39673 GCA_015708895.1 Populus ilicifolia
ATTATTCTCATTATGAAGTGATTGATTATCTTCTTCAGCCATATTTTCTGAAAATGATGAGAATACCCTACAAAGTCTACCACTTGATGTACGTGACCAAACTCTCATGCACGTGTAGGAATAAAATAAAAGGAAAAGGAAAACAAAGTTATATACAAGAAAAGGGAAAAGAGAAAATAAAATAAATATTATAATTTATACAAAACTTACCTCCCTGGCAACGGCGCCAAAAACTTGACAAGACAAAAAGATTGATGTCTTCTCCCAAGTGCAGGAGTGTCAAAGCAATAAATAACCTGGCAAGACCGGGGTCGAACCACAGGGAGGTTATTGTACAAATTATAAATAACAATAATAAAACAACAACAAAAGGAACAATAACAATAATAGTAGTAGTATTAGTAGTAGTACTACTAAGAAAGAGAAGAAGAAGAAGATGATGATGATGATGAGATATTAAAGTAAGGATTAACAATGATAATAACAAATGTCAAGGTTAGAGGTTCCACTAATGGTATGTCAAACAAGTATAGTATAAACTCTTATTGTTCAATTGGAAACCACACATAAAGGAGGTTCCAATCACATTATAGATTGTTAACATGATTACATTAGTCATCTTATTCAATTAATGCTAATACTTGTAAATTTCATCAAGCATTCATGATTATAACTTATGTTAACAACAAATCAAGTTCCTTTCATAGCTCAGGTGTCGGTTATACCATACAGTATGGGCTATGAAAGTGCCAAGCATTTATTGTACCAATTGTTATACAACATAAATCAAGATTAGTCATTTAACAACCAATGTATTAAAGAGTGAACAAGATAACAAATATAAAACATGTTAGTATCAAACATTAAAGTCCATATTAAGTTTATACCATACTTATTCTTACACCATTAGTGTAACCTTTTCACCTTGACATAATTAACTTAGCTAGACATAATAGAAGAAATAAAAATGGATAAACAAAATAAGAACATAAATAAGATAAGAGTTAACAAAGCAAAGCAAAGGAAATAAAAGGCATAAACTTGATATTAATGAAAACAAAGCATAAAGAATACAAAGAGAAAACAAGAGCATGATCTTGATCTGGACACCAAGATACCTAAATACATGGAAAATGCCTCTTTTATAGGCCAAAATTGGGAACTATTGATTTGATGACTAATTGATGAGTTGATGATCAACTCTTGACTTGGTGACAATCTTTATCTTCTCTTGTCTGCCCAAAACGTCATTGATGACATCAAAATTAGAGCCACTTGAAAAATGAAAGTTCTAGGCAATTGTCTTAGCTTTCTTGTGTAAACAATTCAGCTCATTTCAACTTTTAGAACTCCAGATATGGCCAAAATACTGAACAGTGCTCGGGCTGGAGGACAGATTCGAGCTTTTTTGTTGTTGCAATAATTTGGACTTGAAAATGGCCTTTTTAGATCTTGGGCTCCATATGAAAGTTGTAGGCATATGTCTTACCTTTCCATCCATATAAATTAGACCTAAATCTGAGATCTATAGCTCCAGATATGACCCAATTACCGAACAGTGTTCCAGTTTGGATTGCACCGACATCTCTTTTCTAAGTTTGATCATCTCTTTGCCTTTGCAATTGAAGTTCTCAAAGTCATCAATCAATCCTTTCATTTATGTGATAGGCCTGCATTTAAAATGGACATTTACCATAAATTATAGGTATCTTATATTATTAGATAGATTATTATAAAACGTACTTTAGTTAAGGAGTTATTGATACTTTAAATGCAAAATGATGATATAAAACTATGATAAAAATTCACTTTTGAGTACTAATCACCTAGACTGCCTCCCCCATACACTAAATGAATCTTTCTCTCAGCTAGCACCTGACCAAGATGATTTGCTGATTCTAAAAACTCATTTTCTTTCTAAGGACTAGATTCACCAAAAACACAAATATTTCTTATTTGATGACCTGAGAAACTTGTCATTTCTACATTTCTATTTTTGTTGAATGTATAGGTTGAGTAGAAATGAAAGGAAGGAAGAGGGGATTTTATAGATGGGAAATTGAAAAGGTAATCATACCACCTATATGTAGGTCAGCTGGAGTCTCATATACTATCTCTCTCTATTTATTTATTTTGAAAAAAATATGTGTATGTACAAGTAGTTGTGATTATGGCTCACATCTTCCCTTGGTTTTACGTCCAAGAATGACTTAAACGCCCTCTATGGGTCAAGGATAGGTTTTCCATCCAGTTTTCTTAAAAACCAACAAACAGGGTCTTTTTTAGTCAG
This sequence comes from Populus ilicifolia, assembly GCA_015708895.1. Classification (NCBI taxonomy): domain Eukaryota; kingdom Viridiplantae; phylum Streptophyta; class Magnoliopsida; order Malpighiales; family Salicaceae; genus Populus; species Populus ilicifolia. The sequence continues at coordinate 21,262 of SRLM01000591.1, forward strand.
ATTCTCAAAACTATGCCAAGCATGTTCTTTATGAAAATGGTTCATAATTCATGAATTGCACAATGCTTATCTCGACTATGATGAGACTTAAGAATCAATAGAAGATTATTTAAAGACTCTTTGTGTTTTGAAATAAATCCCACCTTTTGATATTTTTCACAGATTTTGCGGAATGCATGTGATTCTTTGAATATGGTGGGCCAGTAAAATCTACTTTCTAAGATTTCTACAATCTTTTTTTTCGACGAGAAATGATCTCCGCGTGCTTTAGATTGATAAAATTTAATGACATTACTTACCTCATTGTTGGGAATGCATCTTTGAAATATTTGATCAGGATAATAATTGAATAAGTAAGGGTCATCCCAATAAAAATTTTGCACATTGCTAAAAAAATTTCTTCTGTCTTCGATACTCTAGTGAGTTGGCAAAAATCTTGAAGCAAGAAAATTGATAATTTTTAGCAAATGAAGGCATTGAACTAAGAGAAAGTAGAATTTATTAGGAAAATAATCATTGATTGGTGTGATGTCAAGTGTCGAATCTGTTGTCACTTTTGATGAAAGATCCGGATTAATATTTTCAGTGCCTTTTTCATCCTCAATTTCTTCCTGAGAAAATGAAAATGCTAGTGGGGAATCAGTCTTTTCTTTACAATGTTTAGATTGAACCCCTTCTTTACCCTTAGACATTGACTCATCATCTTTCTCACAAGGTTCAAGAATTGGTTTGTGAATAACCTTACCACTACAAAGAGTGATGACTGATTTAACTTGATTCATGTGTTGACTTCCAAAACTACTTGCATTTGCATTCTATTGCCCCTTAGGATTTTGTTGTGGTTGAGATGGAAACTTACCTTTCTTTTGAAAACTAAGAGCAGATGTGAATTTTGCAAGAGCATCTTGAAAATCTGTTATGCTTTGAGTAAGTTGACTATAGATTATCTCTTGCTTTTCAATGAATGCATGCAATGTTTCCTCAAAATTTCTTCTAGAAGGTGGAGCATAAGAAGGTGCATATCCATGACAGTTTTGAAAATTGTGGTGTGCTTGAAACAATGGTTATGAAGTTTTTACATTATTATTATCACTCTTCCAATTAAAATTTGGATGTTTTCTCCAACCAGGGTTGTATGTTTGTGAGTATGGGTTGTGGTTAGCCCTCTGGAAATTGTTTAAAGTATGGGTTTGTTCATGAAGACATTCCTTAAAAGAAGGCAAGGTAAGGCAATTATTGGTTGAGTGTTCATTTATTTCACATTTTGACACACAATGTTTTCAACAAATTTTAATTGACTACTCATTTTCAATTCTAGTGTCTCAACTTTTCTAGCTAAAGATGCAAACTTGGTTGGAGGTCATGATCTTCCCTAAGGTACAAACATACCTCCGCTAGATGTATGAGGTTGAGTTTTACTTGGTGCTTTAAAAGTACCCGCGGTGTTCTAATTTTGAGCATTTTCAGCTAACAAGTCTAGTTGAGTTTTACTTGATGCCTTAAAAGTACCCGCGGTGTCCTAATTTTGAGCATTTTCAGCTAACAAGTCTAAGTACTCCATTGCTTCATCAGGGTTTTTATCTTCAAAAGTTCCATTGCACATCAATTCAACCATTTGCCTATCTCTAGGTGTTAACCCTTCATAAAAATATGAAACCAATCTCCATGTTTCAAAATCATGATAAGGGCAAGTCTTAAGCAAGTATCGATACCTATCCTAATATTGGTAAAATGTTTCTCCTGGTTTTTGAGTGAAAGTGGTTGATTAGTTCTTAAAAGTGTATTTTTATCATGGTTTTATATCATCATTTTGCACTTGAAGTATCAATAACTCCTTAACTAAAGTACATTTTATAATAATCTATCTAATAATATAAGATACCTTTAATTTATGGTAAATGTCCATTTTAAATGCAGGCCCATCATATAAATAAAAGGATTGATTGATAACTTTAAGAACTAAAGTACGTTTATGCTTTGCTTTTATTAAAATCAAGTTTATGCCTTTCATTTTCTTTCCTTTGCTTTGTTAACTCTTATCTTATTTATGTTCTTATTTTGTTTATCTATTTTCTTTCTTTCATTATGTCTAGCTAAGTTAATTATGTCAAGGTGAAAAGGTTACACTAATGGTATAACAATAAGTATGGTATAAACTTAATATGGACTTTAATGTTTGATACTAATATGTTTTATATTTGTTATCTTGTTCACTCTTTAATACTTTGCTTATTAAATGACTAATCTTGATTTATGTTGTATAACAATTAGTACAACAAATGCTTGACACTTTCATAGCCCATACTGTATGGTATAACCGACACCTGAGCTATGAAAGGAACTTGATTTGTTGTTAACATAAGTTATAATCATGAATGCTTGATGAAATTTACAAGTATTAGCATTAATTGAATAAGATGACTAATGCAATCATGTTAATAATCTATAATCTGATTGGAACCTCCTTTATGTGTGGTTTCCAATTGAATAATAAAAGTTTATACTATACTTGTTTGACATAGCATTAGTGGATCCGCTAACCTTGACATTGTTTGTTATCATTGTTTAATCCTTTCTTTAATTTTTCATCTCAAAGTTTTCATCTTCTTCTTCTTCTTTATTATTGTTATTATTATTATTATTATTATTGCTATTATTGTTGGTATTGTTATTGTTGTTGTTGTTGTATTATTGTTTTTTATAATTTGTACAATAACCTGCATGTGGTTCGACCCCGGTCTTGCTGGGTTATTTATTACTTCGACACTCCTGCACTTGGGAGAAGACATCAATCTTTTTGTTGTGTCAGTGGTGATTTGTCTTTTGAAAGAGTTTATTCTGTGAGATGGGAAAAACTTCTTTAAAAACTAATATTGCATTTCATCCCAAGCACAAATGGATCCTGGTCTCAAATTTTATAGTCATGTTTTAGCTTTATCTTTTAATGAAAAAGGAAAAAGCTTAAATCTGATGGTGTTCATGCTATAATTTGAATCATTATATGTGTTGCAGACCTCCTTAAATTCCCTTAAATGCAAGTATGGATTTTCTAAATCTAAGCCATGAAAAAAACATAAAATTTAAATAATGTTTGGCTTAAAATTAAAATGAACGCATCAAAAGGAAAAACTATGCATGATAGTGCACTTGTTCTTATGGGATTAATGTGGTCTCTAAGAGTTCTAGCATGGTTATTCTCATTATTCTCATTATGAAGTGATTGACTATCTTCTTCGGCCATATTTTCTGATAATGAGGAGGAAATCCTATAAAGTCTACCACTTGATGTACGTGTGACCACACTCTCATGCACGTGTAGGAATAGAATAAAAGAAAGAAGAAAATAAAAGAAGAAGAAATAAGAGAAAAGAAAGAAGGTTATATACAAGAAAAGTAAAAAGAAAAAATAAACTAAATACTATAATTTGTACAAGAACTTACCTCCCCGGCAACGGCGCCAAAAACATGACACGACCAAAAGATTGATGTCTTCTCCCAAGTGTAGGAGTGTCGAAGTAATAAATAACCTAGCAAGACCAAGTTGAACTATAGGGAGGTTAATTGTACAAATTATAAATAACAATAATACAACAATAATAGTAATAACAATAATAATAATAATAATAACAACAACAACAACAACAATAATAATAATAAAGAAAGAGAGGAAGAAGATGATGAGAACTTTGAGATGGAATATTAATGTAAGGAATAAAAAATGATAATAACAAATGTCAAGGTTAGAGGATCCATTAATGGTATATCAAGCAAGTATAGTATAAACTCTTATTATTCAATTGGAAACCACACACAAAGAAGGTTCCAATTAGATTATATATTGTTAACATGATTACATTAGTCTTCTTATTCGATTAATGCTAATACTTGTAAATCTTGTCAAGCATTCATGATTATAACTAATATTAACAACAAATCAAGTTCCTTTCATAACTTAGGTGTTGGTTATACCATACAATATGAGCTATGAAAGTGCCAAACATTTGTGGTACCAAGTGTTATACAACATAAATCAAGGTTAGTCATTTAACAAGCAAAGTATTAAAAGTGAACAATATAACAAATACAAAACATATTAGTATCAAACCTTAAAGTCCATATTGAGTTTACATTATACTTATTCTTACACCATGAATGTAACATTTTCACCTTTACATAATAAACTTAGCTAGATAGAATGAAAGAAAGAAAAATAAATAAATAAAATAAGAACATAAATAAGATAAGAGTTAAGTAAATAAAGGAAAGGAAATGAAAGGCATAAACTTGATATTAATGAAAGCAAAGCATAAACATTACAAAAAATACAAAGAGAGAAAGCAAAAGCATGAACTTGATATGGAGACCAAAATGCCTAAATGCATGGCAAATGCCTCCCTCTATAGGCCAAAATTAGAAACTATTGATTTGATGACTAATTGATGAGTGGGTGACCAACTCTTGACTTGGTGACAATCCTTATCTTCTATTGTCTGCCTAAAATGTCATTGAGAACACCAAAATTAGAGCCACTTGAAAACATGAAAGTTATAGGCAATTGTCTCAGCTTTCTTATGTAAAAAATTCAGGTCATTTGGAAGATAGATTCAGACTTCTTTGTTGTTGCTACAATTTGGACTTGAAAATGGCATTTTTAGATCTTAGGCTCCATATGAAAGTTGTAAGCCTATGTCTTACCTTTTTATCCATATAAAGTATACCTAAATCTGAGATCTACAGCTCTAGATATGACTCAATTACTGAACAATGTTCCGGTTTGGATTGCACCGACATCTTTTTTATAAGTTTGGCCATCTCTTTATCCTTTCAATTTTAGTTCTTAAATTCATCAATAAATCCTTTTATTTATGTGATAGGCCTGCATTTAAAATGAACATTTATGATAAATTAAAGGTATCATATATTATTAGATACGTTATTATAAAACATGATTTAGTTAAAGAGTTATTGACACTTCAAGTGCAAAATGATGATACAAAACCTTGATAAAATGCATTTTTAAGTACTCATCAATAGTGTGAACAAAGACACCCCGAGAGTTGCTTGGTTTCTCCTAGATAATGCTATATATATTGAGTAGAAGGTCATAGGTGGAGAGCCTGTCAACACTTTGGAAGAGAATGTCATCACTGTGGTGAGAAGAGTCACTGATTAGTATTTAAAAGTGTATTTTATAAAGGTTTTATATCATTATTTTGTAGTTGAAGTATCAATAACTCTTTAACTAAAACATGTTTTATAATAATGTATCTAATAAGATAAGATACCTTTAATTTATGGTAAATGTTCATTTTAAATAGAGGCATATCATATAAATGAAAGGATTGATTGATAAATTTAAGAACTGAAATTGAAAGGACAAATAGATGGCCAAACTTAGAAAAGAGATGTTGATGCAATCCAAACCAGAATATTGATTGGTAATTAGGTCATATCTGAAGTTGTAGATCTCGGATTTAAGTCTACTTTATATGGATGAAAAGGTAAGGAATAGGTCTATAACTTTCATGGAGCCTAAGATTTGAAAAGGCCATTTTCAAGTTCAAATTGTAGCAATGATAAAAAAGTCTGAATCTATCCTACAGTCCGCGCATTGTTCAATGTTTGGTCTATATCTAGAGTTCTAAAAGTCTAAATGACATCCATTTTTTTTCTAGAAAGCTGAGATAATTTCCTACAACTTTCATGTCAAGTGATTCCAATTTTGATGTTATCAATGTTATTTTTGGCAAACAAAAGAAGATAAAAATTGTCATCAAGTCAAGAGTTGGCTACCCACTTATCATTTAGTCATCAAATCAATAGTTCCCAATTTTAGCCTATAAAAAAAAGCATTTGTCAACATTTAGGCATCTTGGTTTCTAAATCAAGATCATGTTTTTGCTTTCTCTCTTTGTATTTTTGTACTGCTTAAGTTTGACATTCATTAATGTCAAGTTTATGCCTTTCAATTCCTTTCCTTTACTTAGTTCACTTTTATCTCATTTATATTCTTATTTTGTTTATTTATTTTTCTTCTATTTATAATATGTAGTTAAGTTTATTACGTCAAGGTGAAAAGGTTACACTAATGGTATAAGAATAAGTATACTGTAAACTCAATATGGACTTTAATATTTGATATTAACATATTTTCTATTTGTTATCTTGTTCACTTTTTAATACATTGCTTGTGAAATGACTAATCTAGATTTATGTTGTATAACACTTAGTACAACAAATATTTAGCACTTTCGTAGCCCATATTGTATGGTATAACCAACACCTAAACTATGAAAGGAACTTGATTTGTTGTTAATATAAGTTACAATCATGAATGTCTAACGAGATTTACAAGTACTAGCATTAATCGAATAAGATGACTAATGTAATCATGTTAACCATTTATAATCTGATTGGAACCTCTTTCGTGTGTGGATTCCAATTGAATAATAAGAGTTTATACTATACCTGTTGACATACCATTAGTGGATCCTCTAACCTTGATATTTCTTGTTAACATTGTTTAATCCTTACGTTAATCTTCTATATCAAAGTTCTCAACAATTGTTTCTTCTTCTTCTTATTTTTTTCTTTATTATTATTATTATTATTATTATCATTATCATTATCATCATTATTATTGTTACTATTGTTGTTGTTGTTGTTGTATTATTGTTATCTATAATTCATACAATTAACCTCTTTATGGTTTGACCCCAGTCTTGCTAGATTATTTATTACTTCAACACTCTTACACTTGGGAGAAGACATCAATCTTTTAGTCGTGTCATGTTTTTGGCATCATTGACAGAGAAGTAAGTTATTGTACAAATTATAGTATTTATTTTATTTTCTCTTTTCACTTTTGTTATATATAACTTTATTTTTTTTGTTTTGTTTCTTCTTTTTTTTATTCTATTCCTATATGTGGATGAGAGTGTGGTCATACACATTAAGTGGTAGACTTTGTAGGGTATCCTAATCATTTTTAGAAAATATGGTTAAAGAACATAATCAATCACTTCATAATGAAAATAACCATGCTAGAATACTTAGAGACCGCATGAATCCCACAAGAACAAGTGCACTATCATGCATAGTTTTTCCTCCTAATGCATCTCATTTCAATTTTAAGGTAGGTATTATTTCACTTTTACCTTCTTTTCATGGCTTGGAATTGGAAAATCTATACTTGCATTTAAAGGAATTTAAGGAGGTTTACAACACATATAATGATTCAAATTGTAGCCTGAATACCATTAGATTAAAGCTTTTTTCTTTTTCATTAAAAGATAAACATGGCTACAAAATTTAAGCTCAGGATCCATTCGTGCTTGGGATGAAATGCAACATCATTTTTTAAAGAAGATTTCACATCTCACAAAACAAACTCTTTTAAAAGACGAATCACCACTTTCACTCAAAAACTAGGAGAAACATTTTACCAATATTAGGATAGGTATCGATACTTGCTCAATACTTGCTCTCATCATGGTTTTGAAACATGGAGATTAGTTTCATATTTTTATGAAGGGTTAACACCTAGAGATAGGCAAATGGTTGAATTGATGTGCAATATAACTTTTGAATATAAAGACCCTGATGAAGCAATGGAGTACTTAGACTTGTTAGCTGAAAATGCTCAAAATTGGGACACCGCAGGTACTTATGAGGCACCGAGTAAAACTCAACCTCATATATCTAGTGGAGATATGTACAACCTTAAAGAAGATCAAGACCTTCAAGCCAAGTTTGCATCTTTAGCTAAAAAAGTCGAGGCATTAGAATGGAAAAAGAGTGGTCAATTAAAATTTGTTCAAAACATTGTGTGTCAAATATGTGAAATAAATGAACACTTAACCAATAATTGTCCAACCTTGCCTTCTTTTAAGGAATGTCTCAATGAACAAGCTTATGCTTTAAACAGTTTCCAAAGGGTTAATCACAACTCATACTCATAAACATACAATCATGGTTGGAGAAATCACCCACATTTCAGTTGGAAGAGTGATAATAACAATATACAAACTCCACAACCATAATTTAAAGCATACCATAATTTTTAAAATTTTCATGGATATGCATCTCTTTATGCTCCATCTCCTAGAAGAAATCTTGAGAAAACATTGCATGTATTCATTGAAAAGCAAAAGACAATCAAAACTCAACTTGCTCAAAACATGATAGATTTTAAAGATACTATTATAAAATTAACATCTGCTCTTAATTTTCAAGAGAAAGGTAAGTTTCCATCTCAACCACAACAAAATCCCAAGAGGCAATACAATGCAAATGCAAGTAGTTCTAAAAAACACATGAATCAAGTCAAATCAGTCACTACTCTTCGTAGTGGTAAGGTTATTGAAAAACTCACTCTTGAAACTTATGAGAAAGATGATGAGTCAATCTCTAATGGTAAAGAAGGGGTTGAATATGAAATTTGCAAAGAAAAGATGACACGACTAAAAGATTAATGTCTTCCTCCAAGTGCAGGAGTGTTGAATTAATAAATAACCTGGCAAGATCGGGGTAGAACCACAGGGAGGATAATTGTACAAATTATAAACAACAATTATAAATAACAATAATAGCAATAATAACAATAACAATAATACTAATAGTAGTAGTAGTAGTAGTAGTAACAATAATAAACAACAAGAAGAAGAAAAGTTGATGAGAACTTTGAGATGGAAAATTAACGTAAGAATTAAACACTGATAATAACAAATGTCAAGGTTAGAGGTTCCACTAATGGTATGTCAAACAAATATAGTATGAACTCTTATTGTTCAATTGGAATCCACACACAAAGGAGGTTCCAATCATATTATAGATTGTTAACATGATTACATTAGTCATCTTATTCAATTAATGCTAATACTTGTAAATTTCATCAAGCATTAATGATTATAACTTGTGGTAACAACAAATCAAGTTTCTTTCATAGCTCAGGTGTCGGTTATACCATACATTATGGGCTATGAAAGTGCCAAGTATTTGTCGTACCAATTGTTATACAACATAAAATCAAGATTAATCATTTAACAAGCAAAGTATTAAAGAGTGAACAAGATAACAAATATAAAACATGTTAATATCAAACATTAAAGTCCATATTAAGTTTATACCATACTTATTCTTACACCATTAGTGTAACCTTTTCACCTTGACATAATTAACTTAGCTAGACATAATGAAAGAAAGAAAAATAGATAAACAAAATAAGAACATAAATAAGATAAAAGTTAACTAAGTAAAGGAAAGGAAATGAAAAGCATAAACTTCATATTAATGAAAGCAAAGCATAAGCAATACAAAAAATACAAGAGAGAAAACAAGAGCATGATCTTGATCTGGACACCAAGATGCCTAAATACATGGCAAATGCATCCTTCTATAGGCCAAAATTGAGAATTATTGATTTGATGACTAATTGATGAGTAGGTGGCCAACCCTTGACTTGGTGACAATCCTTATCTTCTCTTGTCTGCCCAAAACATCATTGATGATATCAAAATTAGAGCCACTTGAAAACATGAAAGTTCTAGGAAATTGTCTCAGCTTTCTTGTGTAATAACCTCAGCTCATTTCAACTTTTAGAACTCCAGATATGGCCAAAATACTAAACAGTGCTCGGGCTGGAGGATAGATTCGGGCTTCTTTGTTGTTGCAACAATTTGGACATAAAAATGGCCTTTTTAGTTCTTGGGCTCCATATGAAAGTTGTAGGCTTATGTCTTACCTTTCTATCCATATAAAGTAGACCTAAATCTGAGATCTATAGCTCCAGATATGACCCAATTACCGAATAGTGTTCCGGTTTGGATTGCACCGACATCTCTTTTCTAAGTTTGACCATCTCTTTGCCTTTGCAATTGAAGTTCTTAAAGTCATCAGTCAATCCTTTCATTTATGTGGTAACCTGCATTTAAAATGGACATTTACCACAAATTAAAGGTATCTTATATTATTAGATAGATTATTATAAAACGTACTTTAGTTAAGGAATTATTGATACTTCAAGTGCAAAATGATGATATAAAACCATGATAAAAATGCATTTTTGAGTACTAATCAAACCCCCCCCCAACTAGCTTATTACTAGTCCCTAGTATTCAAAGCATTAAAATAGAAAAATAATTTGCAAATTCCACAAAGCAAGGTATTCATCATTTAACTTTCATTACTCTATCCAAATAAACAAACTCTTGTTAAATTTATATACCTGCTCAATACCTCTTAAGAAGATATTCATAAACCTTTTTTTTGTGCTCAATGTATCAACACATAATTATAGGGATTTTCTTGGAAGAAAATAAAATTTGTGTTCTAATGTTTAAGGTTAACTTTCTTGGGTTGGGATTATTGTTTTTGTCTTCTTTTGTTTCTCTTTTTTATTTAATATATATACATATAATTTAAAACACCATGCATCTTTAACCCATGTAACGAGCTTTCAGCTAATGACTTCTAGACCAGTTGGTCTTAGGGCATTAGGTGTTAAGACACCCTTACGAGCTTAGTAACTCGGGTTGTAGATACTGATATGTAGATAGTGCAATGTTTGATTCCTTTAAGCTTTTCTTCTCAACCCATGTAACAAGCGTTGGGCCAATAGCTCCCAAGTCAGTAGTTGACTTTAGGGTATTAAGTGTTAAAACACCCCTTCGGGCTTAATTGCTTAGGTTACGGAGGCTACGAAACTAAACTTATCTATATTTTTATTATTATCATTTTTTTCTTTTTCTTTTTTTTAAATTATATATTATCCCTTTCCCTTAGTTGTTACCTTTAACAAAAGAACATAAATAATGTAATAATTCAATATGCAACCCACAATCATATGTTGAAGTGTGTGTGTGTAAATTAAGGTTTTAGAATACATGTTAAATAAGTATATGAGCAGAATTATTATGATAACAATGCAAGAGTTTGTAAATTTGAATATTTCAAGAAGTATTATGATAGATCTTGTTACGAATGATTACTAAAATGCATCTCAAGAGTCATAAAAGATTCTTCTTACTTTGCCATCATAGTAACAACCATTTTGCACATGCTTTATGAAATAGAAAACATAGTTTTTTTTGTTTTTTTTTTTAAGCTACTGCCCTCTCCCTCCAACTAAAACAAGACATTGTCCTCAATGTTTAAAGGTAGAAAGATAGAGTATAGAAGATATCACTTGAAATAGTAAACACTGCCAAACCTGAAACATACTGAAAAAATATAAGAAACAACAAAACACAATAATAAAACCAAAAGACACAAAGATTCACAAATGGAGGCTCAAATCCAATATAAGCTTTTTACGACTTTCTTTAGTTGACCAATTTATGCGACTCATGAAAGGATCAATTACAGGAATGAAATATTATAGTTGGTCAATCAATTGTTTAGTAGTAGCAGCAGAGATTATGATTTGTCGTGTAGAAGACGTTAGAAATTCTTATTCCACATCGTGATCAAGAAAAGACAACAACTTATCATAATAACCATTAACATTTAACAAACTTATGGGTTTATGGTGAATGTACAGTTGGGTCCAAGAGGAAATATGAAAGATCTCTTCCAATGTACCTAGACCACCTAGTAAGGCAATGAAGGCATCAACATGGTTAAACATTGTATTCATTCGAGCAGACATTGTGAAGACCTGTAGTTCCTCTCTAATTTTTTTTTCAATGATGTCCCCTTGTGTCAAAGCTTCAGGGACGACCCCCAAAACTTGACTACCTCCTAAAAATACAGCTATTGACACACCTTCCATTAACCCAAGACTCCCTTCCTCATACATTAAATGAATATTTCTCTTAGCTAGTACTTGACCAAGATGATTTGCTGACTCTAAAAACTCCTTTTCTTTCCTAGGACTAGATCCACCGAAAACATAAATATTTCTTATGTGATGACCTGAGGAACTTGTTATCTCTACACACTTCAGTATTTGTTAAATGTATGGGTTGAGTAGAAATAAAAGGAAGGAAGAGAGGGTTTTATAAATAAGAAATTAGAAAGGCAATCATACCACCTATATGTAGGCCAGCTAGAGTCTTACACACACACTCTCTCTCTCTTTATTTATTTACTTTTGAAAAAGCATGTGTATATATAAGTAGTTGTGATTGTGGCTCATATCTTCCCTTGGTTTTACGTCCAAGAATGGCTTAAACGCCCTCTATGGGTCGAGGATAGGCTTCCCATCCAGTTTTCTTAAAAACTGCCAAATAGGGTCTTTTTTAGTCAGATTCCCAAGACTAAGTCGATCATGTTCTTTATGAAATAGTGGCCATAAATCATGAATTGCACGATGCACATCTCCACTAGGATGCGTCTCAAGAGTCAATAGAAGATTATCTAAAGACTCCTTACTTAGGCCATCCTTAATTAATTGTATTTTATCTTTACAGTTTATAGATATCATTCCTAAAAAACGACATTGTGCATTACAAGTCCATCTAGCGTATCAATGACAGACTTTCAGTCGTTTTGCACGATGTTTCTTTGAAAAAGTCCTTTTACCTATTCCAGGCATATGTGAAATAAAGGAGTTAGAGGACTCACCCAATAATCAGACCTTTGCTTCAATCAACCAACGAATATCTTCAACAATTCCATGATTCATTAACAATCTCAATCTTACATATCTAGCACGGTAAATTTTTGTAATCACATTCTGAGGCAGAGTAGGAAAATACTTTTTCTTCAAGATTAGTGTCCATTTTCAAATGAGAATTGGAGGAGAGATTCAAAGAATTACACAAATATATACATAGATATCAGTTATTGTGGGAAACAGAAAGAACTGACTTAAGTCACAAAGTATCATTCTCTGCCATTTGACTAGGGTGAGAGAAACTAGCAAAAATCACTAAAAAAACACAAAAACAATGTGAGAAAAATGAAATAATCAACCTTTATCTACAAGATCATTCAAACTAGTTGATTTATTTTCACTAGAAAAATTATCAAAGTAAGCTTTTAAACGATATCCATTTTTCTTAAAAACATTGTCATTCATTAAATTTTCAATATCACAGGCCCCATAAGGATTGCTTCATCTTAATTTGAGCTCTCTAGGGAATGCATAGAGTTTAGAATTATAAAACAAAACTTTTTGACTAGTATCAATTTTTTGACAATTTTCACAAGTTTTGCAGAATGCATGGGTGTCCTTGAATATGGTGGGCTAATAAAATCCATTCTGAAAGATTTTTGTAGTTGTCTTTTTTTACGAGAGATAACTCCCACATGCTTCAGAATGAAAAAGTTTAATGACACTACTTATCTCATTATCGGGAATGAATCTTTGAAATATTTGATCAAGATAATATTTGAATAAGTTAGGGTCATCACAACAAAAATTCTTCACTTCGTTCAAAAACTTTTCTTTATCTTGGGTACTCCAATCAGCTAGCAAATCTCTTAAAGCAAGAAAATTGATATTCTTATCATACCAAAGTATTGGATTAAGAGAAAGTAAGGATTCATCAGGAAAGTAATCATCGATTGGTGTGATGTCAAATGTCGAATTTACTATCATTGTTGACAAAAGATTTGCATTAATATTTTTGGTGCATTTTTCATCCGTGATTTCTTCCTCAAAATAAATCATTTACAAATGTTCATATTCATCCAACTCATTTTTACTTAAAGTAGAATCAAGTTGATCATAAACTAATTCATCAATATGATCTATTTCTTGTAAATCATTATCATATCTAGGTTGCTTGCAAATGTTGAAAATATTCATCTCCAATGTCATGTTCCCAAATGATAGCTTCATCAGTCCATTCCTATAATTAATCAATGTATTAGAAGTTGCAAGAAACGGACGTCCTAAAATTACAGGAAATGAATTACATGCTTCAATAGGTTGTGTGTCCAAGACAACAAAATTCAAAGGATAAATAAATTTATCGACTTGTACTAACACATCTTCAATTATTCCTCTAGGCACTTTGACAGATCTATTGGCAAGTACAAGAGATACAGAAGTTGGTTTTAACTAACCTAGATTAAGACTGAAAAACTGAATATGGAAGTAAATTCACACTAGCACCAAGATCAAGTAAGGCTCTTTCAATTTTATGCTCTCCAATAAAGTAAGAAATTGTAGGACAACTAGGGTCTTTATATTTCAAAGCATTATTCTTTTGAAGAATAACACTTACTTGTTTGGCTAGAAAGGCTTTCTTTTTCACATTCAGTTTTCTCTTCACAGTACATAGATCTTTGAAAAATTTAGCATAGAAAGGAACTTGTTTAATAGCATTCAGCAAAGGTATATTGATCCTTACCTGTTTGAAAATTTCAAAGATTTCAGAGTTGTGATTGACTTTTCTTTGTTTTGTCATAGCTAGAGGAAATGGAAGTGTTGGCGGAGAATCAATCTTTTCTTTGCAATTTTCAGATTCAACCCTTTCCTTACCCTTAAAGATTGACTCATCATCTTTCTCATAAGGTTCAAGAGAGGGTTTTTCAATAAACTTACCACTGCGAAGAGTAATGACTGATTTGATTTGGTCCATTTGTTAACTTCTAAAACTACTTGCATTTGCATTGTATTGACCCTTGGGATTTTGTTATGGTTGAGATGGAAACTTACCTTTCTCTTGGAAACTAAGAGCAAATATCAATTTTGCAAGAGTATCTTTAAAATCTGTCATGTTTTGAGCAAGTTGAGTATTGATTGTCTCTTGCTTTTCAATGAATGCATGCTATGTCTCCTCAAGATTTCTTCTAAGAGGTGGAGCATAAGGAGGTGTATATCCATGAGAATTTTGAAAATTACGGTGTACTTGAAACGGTGGTTGTGAAGTTTGTGCATTGTTGTTCTCATTCTTCTAACCAAAATTTAGGTGATTTCTCCAACTAGGGTTATATGTTTGTGAGTATGGGTTGTGGTTGGCCCTTTGGAAACTGTTTAAAGCATAGGCTTGTTCATGGAGACATTCCTTTAAAGAAGCCAAGGTTAGACAGTTATTGGTTGAGTGTTAATTTATTTCACATATTTGACGTGCAATGTTTTCAAGAGATTTTAATTGACCACTCTTTTTCAATTCTAGTGCCTTGACTTTTCTAGCTAAATATGCAAACTTGGCTTGAAGGTCATGATCTTCCCTAATGTTGTACATAACTCCACTTGATGTATGAGGTTGAGTTTTAGTCGGCGCCTCATAAGTACTTGCGGTGTCCCAATTTTGAGCATTTTCAGCTAAAAAGTCTAAGTATTCCATTGCTTCATCAGGGTCTTTATCTTCAAAAGTTTCATTGCACATCAATTCTACCATTTGCCTATCTATAGAGTTAACCCTTCATAAAAATATAAAACCAATCTCCATGTTTCAAAATCATGATGAGGGCAAGTACTAAGCAAGTCTCGATGCCTATCCTAACATTGGTAAAATATTTCTCCTGGTTTTTGAGTGAAAGTGGTGATTTGTCTTTTGAAAGAGTTTGTTCTATGAGATGGGAAAAACTTCTTTAAAAATTATTGTTGCATTTCATCCCAAGCACGAATGGATCCTAGTCTCAAATTTTGTAGTCATGTTTTAGCTTTTATCTTTTAATGAAAAAGGAAAAAGCTTTAATCTGATGATGTTTATGCTACAATTTAAATTATTATATATGTTGCAAACCTCCTCAAATTCCCTTAAATACAAGTATGGATTTTCCAATTCTAAGCCATGAAAAGAAGGTAAAAGTTGAATAATGTCCGGCTTAAAATTAAAATGAGATGCATCGGGAGGAAAAACTATGCATGATGGTGCACTTGTTCTTGTTGGATTCATGTGGTCTTTAAGTGTTTTAGCACGGTTATTCTCATTATTCTCATTATGAAGTGATTGATTATTTTCTTTGGCCATATTTTCAAAAAATAATGAGGATACCCTACAAAGTCTACCACTTAATGTATGTGACCACACTCTCATGCACGTGTAGGAATGAATAAAAGGAAAAAGGGAAAAGAAGAAGAAACAAGAGAAAACAAACAAAGTTATATACAAAAAAAGTGAAAAGAGAAAACAAATTAAATATTACAATTTATACAAAACTTACCTCCCCGACAACAACGCCAAAAACTTGACACGACGAAAAGATTGATGTCTTCTCCCAAATGCAAGAGTGTCGAAGTAATAAATAACCCGGCTAGACCGGGGTTGAACCACAGGGAGGTTAATTGTACAAATTATAAACACAATAATAGTAACAATAACAACCACAATAATAATAGTAGCTATAATAATGCTACTAATACTAGTAGTAATAATACTAGTAGTGGTGGTGGTGATAGTAGTAGTAGTAGTAGTAGTAGTAGTAACAATAATAAAGAAGAAGAAGAAGAAAAATTGATGAGAACTTTGAGATGGAAAGTTAAAGTAACGATTAAACAATGATAACAAACAATGTCAAGGTTAAAAGATTCACTAATGGTATGTCAAACAAGTATAGTGCAAACTCTTATTATTTAATTGGAAATCACACGCAAATGAGGTTCCAATCATATTATAGATTGTTAACATGATTATATTAGTCATCTTATTCAATTAATGCTAATACTTGTAAATTTCGTCAAGCATTCATAATTGTAACTTATGTTAACAACAAATCAAGTTCCTTTCATAGCTCAGGTTTTGATTATACCATACAGTATGGGCTATGAAAGTGTCAAGCATTTGTTGTACAAGTGTTATACAACTTAAATCAAGATTAGTCATTTAACAAGCAAAGTATTAAAGAGTGAACAAGATAACAAATATAAAACATGTTAATATCAAACATTAAAGTCCATATTAAGTTTATACTATACTTATTCTTACACCATTAGTGTAACCTTTTTACATTGACATAATAAACTTAGCTAGACATAATGAAAGAAAGAAAAATAGATAAACAAAATAAGAACATAAATAAGATAAGAGTTACCATAGGAAAGGAAAGGAATTGAAAGGCATAAACTTGATATTAATGAAAGTAAAGCATAAGCAATACAAAAAATACAAAGAGAGAAAACAAGAGCATCATCTTGATCTGGACACTCAGATGCCTAAATGCATGGCAAATGCCTCCTTTTTTAGGCCAAAATTAGGAACTATTGATTTGATGACTAATTCATGAGTGGGTGTCAAGTCTTGACTTGGTGATAATCCTTATCTTCTTTTGTCTGGCCAAAACGTCATTGATAACATCAAAATTAGAGCCACTTGAAAATATAAAAGTTATAGCAAATTATCTCAGCATTCTTGTGTAAAACATTCAGCTCATTTCAACTTCTAGAATTCCAGATACGGTCAAAATACTAAACAATACTCAAGTTGGAGGACAGATTTAGGCTTCTTTGTTATTGCAACTATTTGGACTTGAAAATGCCCTTTTTAGATCTTAGACTCAATATGAAAGTTATAGGCTTATGTCTTACCTTTCCATCCATATAAAGTAAACCTAAATCTGAGATTTATAGCTTCAGATATGACCCAATTACCAAACAGTGTTCCGGTTTGGATTATCCTTTCAATTTCAGTCCTTTAATTCATCAATCAATCCTTTCATTTATATGATAAGCCTGCATTGAAAATAAACATTTACCACAAATTAAAGGTATCTTATATTATTAGATATATTATTATAAATCATGCTTTAGTTAAGGAGTTATTGATACTTCAAGTGCAAAATGATGATATAAAACCTTGATAAAAATACACTTTTAAGTATCAATCACTTTGCTTTTATTAATATCAAGTTTATACCTTTCATTTCCATTCATTTATTTAGCTAACTTTTATCTTATTTATATTCTTATTTTGTTTATTTATTTTTCTTTTATTCATTATGTTTAGGTAAGTTTATTATGTCAGGTGAAAAGGTTACACTAATAGTGTAAATTTAAGATGGACTTTAATATTTGATACTAACATGTTTTGTATTGTTATCTTGTTCACTATTTAATACTAACATGTTTTGTATTATTTTGTATTATAAGAATAAGATTTATGTTGTATAACACTTGGTAAAACAAATGCTTGACACTTTCATAGCCCAACTGTATGGTATAACCGACATCTAAGCTATAAAAGGAATTTGATTTGTTGTTAACATAAGTTATAATCATGAATGCTTGATGAGATTTACAAGTTGCTTGACCGCTTTTTATGATCGGCTTATTTTAACTCGCAAGTGCACGAGTGTGCGATGTAGCAATTAACTCGGTAAGATCGAGGTCATATCCACAGAGAGCTAGATCTGGAAATTAAGCTAGGCAACAAAAAAGAACTCAAGAGAAATTAAATTAACAATAACTTGGTTGAAAATAATTGATGGATTTGTTTTCAAAGATGAAAAGGTGTAAATAGATTTTAGAAGACAAGAAAAAGTAAGACTTGGTCCAAATCAATTTTAATGGTGATGTATT
>SRLM01000591.1:40344-51991 GCA_015708895.1 Populus ilicifolia
AATGTACTTATTATTTGGGCTAAGATTGACATTGAAACCTTGAGTGTTTAATGGTTGAAGTTTGCACACAACATAAGGCAAGTTTGGGCTTCAAATAAATCATATGATATTCTTTTCTAGAATTGAAATAGAATTGATTTTTGGGACAAATTTGGAGCATTTATTTCAACCAAGATTTGCTTCAATCTTCAACTAAATGTCTCTTCAATTCTTTGTTCTCAATTCCGATGTTGAATTTCTTGAATTAATTCATTTAAGCTCCAAAAACCTATCGAAACATTAAAACAAACTTCATTACTAAAAAACACATCAATTATTATTAAAAGACCAAATAAAAACAATAAATACATATGTAAAATAAGAGACTTAATGATACTTTTGATGCACAATCACAAGTATTAACATTAATCGAATAAGATGACTAATGTAATCATGTTAACAATTTATAATCTGATTGGAATCTCTTTTGTGTGTGGTTTCCAATTGAATAATAAGAGTTTATACTATACTTATTTGACATACCATTAGTAGATTCTCTAACCTCGACATTTATTGTTATCATTATTTAATCCTTACATTAATATTTCATCTCAAAGTTCCTATCTTCTTCTTCTTCTTCTTCTTTATAATTATTATTAGTATTACTACTATTACTATTTTTATTATTGTTGTTGTTATTGTTACTATTATTGTTGTTATTGTTGTTATTCTATTATTATTATCTATAATTTATACAATTAACCTCCTTATAGTTTAACCCTAGCCTTGCCGGGTTATTTATTACTTCAACACTCCTACACTTGGGAGAAGACATCAATCTTTTGGTCATGTCACTAGTTTATTTATTACTTTGACACTTCTGTACTTAGAAGAAGACATCAATATTTTAGTCTTGTCAACATCCCTAACATATCATGCTAATTAGATGATTATTAACATACCTAAACTAATTTCCTCAAGCCATAAAAGGTAATTAAATTGTCAAAACCTTGGTATTTATTGTCAACCTTTATAAGTCTTTTACGATCACCATAGTTGTAGCGTTTTTCATCATTATTTCCTCATCTTAAATTACAAAATAGATGTTCCTATAAAATTCAAACATTTATAAATTACTATCAAATTCTAACATTTATAAATTACATAACATTTACATAATTATATAAGAAACCTTGAGTTACATTCAAGGAAAATTCGATGACAAAAGAGTTTTCCAACCTAGAAAAAAATATAAAAAAGACAGGACATGCAGACCCTATTTATTATTACAACCATAGAAACACAATCACATTGTCTTTAATGTCCATAACCATCCATCATACATAATAACACATTAATAGGCATAATAAAATTATTTTCTGTTTCAATTCTAATTATTAGCTTCATGTGTAATTTTTTAAATATTATTTCTAAAATATAAAAATATTAAATCAAATCCAATTTGATAATTTTCCAAACATGATAAATTTTATTTAATGCAAATTTTCTTTGAAAAACAACTTTCAAAATTGAATAAAAAAATTAATCATATTAAAAATTTTATTAGCATCCTAAATTATTTTAGGATAAAATAAATAAAATCTTATGGCTTAGAAACTCTCTTTCTTTTAGAAAAACCTAGTTTTTTAAAAATATATTATTTAATTAAACATTTTAATGAAATCCTAACTTAATTAAGATATTAGTAAACACAAAAATTTTTGAATTAAATATTTTAATTCAATCCTCATTCTATTAGAAAAATTAATTCTACAATTAATTTAATTTGTGTTTCAATTTTAAATTATAAAATCAATATTTTATATAACAATTCTATCTCAAAAGCCAAAATGGAAGGAATAAATAGCAAGGGTAAATTCATAAACTAAATCCAAAATCTTTTGGAATTAATCATAAGTGGCAAAGGTATACTAGTAATCACACATCTACAAACACTAAAAGGTATTAGGGTTAGAATTGTAATTCTACCCCTAAATCTTCTTCATCTCTATTGACAATAATGGACTCTTGGCCTACTATTAGCGTTTAGTGCAGCCACAGCTATCGTTGCTAGCTAGTAGCGCGAGCAATTACCAATCATGTTATGCAGCCTCTAATGCGAGGCTTCGACCTCATATTATAAGGGCAACAACGCTTGCAACACCTAACTCTACTAACATGCCTCGGGGCAGCCTATGGCTGCTGCTGGGGGGATGCTCGCAAGGTAGTTGCCATGAACTACTGCCTCTTGCATTTAGAGTCGCTTGCACCAAAGCTAATGGCAATCACCTTATTTGTTTTCCTTAAGGTTTCATCATACTGCAACCAGATCTGACTTGAACAATAGCCCAAGTTTTTTTTTTGAAAAATAAATGAGATAAAAAATATTTTGGGAAAATAATTTTTATCTATAAAATTAATTCAAATTTTAACACCAATGACAATTAAACATGCAAATAATAACCCTAATTGTCTAATGACTCTAATACTGCTATTGGGTTTTCCAAAACACATTCACTTAGCTAAAATAGTAAATTTAATTATTTTTTTGAAAGACTCAAGGATCCTGTTAAATAGATTTAGATTTATTTAGAGTTTATATAAACTTCTTTTCGACTTTGAATATATGCTTCAAGGTTAGGTTAAAACCAATTAAATAAGCTTATTTTTGCCGTTACCATTGTTGTAAGTCGATATAGAAATAAACTAAGATCTTAGATTATTATCTATAATATTACAACCACCATTGTTGGTGGTTAATAGTAAGAGTGAAGTAAATGTCATGAAGGACAATTTTCAATAAGAAACCAAAGAGTAGAGGGTGATTGTAGAAGAAGGTGGAGAGATATGGTGTCAAAGACCTGAAAGTTAAAAGTAAGATTTAATTATTTTTTTATTCGAGGAAATCCTACTTTTAAGAAAGTGTAATTTATAGGGATGAGTAAGTAAAACCTCGACTGTCTCAAGCTCTTACAAGAGGTGCATGTCCTGACTCAAACTCGAGATCTGCTGTGGAGATCTCGAGCCCTTTGCTATCACATTACGCTCCTTAGAGACTTTAACATATGAGAGAGAAAATGAGATAAAAGAGCATAGAGGAGAGGGAGGAGGAGGGAGGGGTGAGGCGACTAGAAAGGAGAAAGGGAAGGGGGGAAGGGGCGACTATAAAGGTGAAAGGGAAAAGGAAATGGCAGTTTGAAAGAGGAAAAGGGAAAAAGAAAGGGGGAAAGGAGTACCAATTGGAAAGAGAGAAATGGATAAAATGATTTATGGTTAGGAATGTTTTTTTTTATACCTTTAGATTCAATTAAACCGGTTTAGTTTAATCCAATTTAATCGGTTTAAGCTTTTTTAAATCGGAACCAAACTGGACCGGGTAGTTTTTTTATATTTTTAATTAGTTTATTTGGTTTTTTCGATTGATTTTTTTAGTTTAATGGATAGATCTGTTTTTTTAAACACCCCTAGCATAAAGTATGTCTACTATGTCAATTAATATTTATTTTTAACACCATAATCATTTATTCTTTGAAATTGTTTACAAATTCCATTTCACCTTGCATAAGGATATGCAATCTATACTATTAATGAATAAATGAAATATTTTTTCTAATTCACCAAGAATGATGAATCTTTTTTTATTATTTAATATCTTTATATAGTTCATGTTATACTTAATATGTGTTTATTGTTATCTTTAATTAAGACAACACGTAATCGAATCAAAACATAACACTATTTATATAAAATAATTTAGTAATTTCAAGTCTAATAATCATTAAGTTAGTTATAGGTATCCATAATACGTTAGCTTATAAGAACAAATACTTAGTTTTAAATGAAAAGAACATATTATTTATTGGTTTTAATAACTCTAATTAATATACTATTTTAATAAAGAATTAACTAGGAATATTTTAGAAAAAAATATTTTGATACGCTATGAGTCTCATAATTATAACAACTTTATAATTTTTCTTATAAAACATTTTAATTCATTAATTAAATACTTAATAAATATTATATATAAATAAATTTTTATTAATACATGATTGTGCATCAAAAGCGTCATTAAGTCTCTTATTTTACATATGTATTTATTGTTTTTATTTGGTTTTTTTATAATAATTGATGTGCTTTTTAGTAATGAAGTTTGGTTTAAAGTTTCGATAGGTTTTTGGAACTTAAATGAATTAATTCAAAAAATTCAACGTTGAAATTCAAAACAAAGAATTGAAGAGATATTTAGTTGAAGATTAAAGAAAATATTAGTTCAAATAAGTGCTCCAAATTTATCCCAAAATCCAATTACATTCCAATTTTAGAAAAGAATATCATATGATCTATTTCAAGCCCAAACTTGCCTCATATTGTGTGCAAACTTCAACCATTAAACACTCAAGGTTTCAATGTCAATCTTAGCCCAAATAATATGTACATTTGTGTACTTATTTGATGCTTAAATTCAGCCCTAAACCAACCTTCAAATCAACCCAAATACAATCCATGATCTTACACATCCACACAACAAATAACAATTGATTTATTTTGGGTAATCCATTGATCCAAGAAGACAAGCACATGGATAGAAAGTTGGAGGGGATATTGTTACATTATTTTTGGTCAAAAAAAAGAAAGAGACAACTTATAAATGAGGAAGAAAAACGTTCATTAAAGTGGTTGCAAAGCTGTCCTGATTTGATTTTTCAAAATACTTTTTAGTTTTTTGCCCATAACTTTTGACTTAGGTGTCCAAATGAGCTGTTCTTTAATGATTTGAAAAGGTGATGAAATTTCCTATAAATATATCTCTATCTCGAGGGGAGGCTTCTAGGAGGGTTGAATTGTTGTCCAAAGTTAGAGTTAGATTTGTGTCTGAATTTTTTTTCAAATTATATTGTGTTCTTCTTTATAGATTTCGGTTCTTTAGTTTGTAAAACTTATTATTTCAGTTTGATTCAAGTTATTTCATGTCTATTAAAGTGTTCTTATATATAATCATGGTTAGCTAATCTCTTTCTTGGATTCAAATCAAGGATGATGGTGATTGAGGTGAGTTCTTTAGGATATGAATAAATTATAATTTTTATCTTCTCATTTTCTTCATGAATATTTTATTATTGCAAAAAAAAAAATAGAAATCATTTAGGTAATGTTATAATCTTGAATTTTTATGCACAAACTTTAGTTTTGGTATAGAGATTGCTTGATTTAATGTCTTACTTAATATGAAAGTATTTGTTCATTCTTAAGCAATAATCAATCTTCATCTTTGTAAACTTCATTGTAATATCTTCTGATCTAATATTACCATCGTTGATATTAGGTTGAGTTATCTTATATATATTGAAGAAACCACCATTAAAATCGATTTGGACCAATACTTCCTTTTTCTTGTCATTTAAAATCTATTTACACCTTTTCATCTTTGAAAACAAATCCATCAATTATTTTCAACCAAGTTATTATTAGTTTAATTTATCTTGAGTTTTTTTTTTGTTACCTAGCTTAATTTCCAGATCTAGCTTTCTGTGGATATAATCTCGATCTTACCAAGTTAATTGCTATGTCGCACACTCGTGCACTTGCGAGTTAAAACAAGCCGATCATAAAAAGCGGTCAAGTAATTTTGGCGCTGTTGTCGGGGAGCTAGCAAGCAAAGGCAATAAATTTATATTTGATTATTAGAAAACAAAAAAAATATATATAAATAAAAAATCAAGTAGCTGGTTTTACTGCCTAAAAAAAATTGACCTTAACTTTTCAGATATTGGACTGTGGACTGGACTGTTAATTGTTGGATTTTGGTTAGTTCAACCATTTTTCTTTTATTGTCTATTCTTATTAGTTTCTAATATTTTTCTTGTTTATTTTACTTTATTTTATTTTGTTGATATTGATTTTATTTATTGTCTAAAGTGCTTGGCCGGTATTATTGCCTTTTTATTCAAGCTTGTTATAATTATCTTTTAATGTTTATTGTTGTTAATATTGCTTATTAGTTAGAGAGTGAATTTCTTAATTTGTTGTATTTTTATTTTTGAGCTATTACTTTTATTTGAAATTTTTTTCTTTCCTTTCCTTTCATATTCATATAATTGTTATATTATTATTATTATTATATCATGGCTAATGTTGAAGATGTAGAGGGTGAAGGAAGTGTTCAAGGTAATAGACCTCCACAATTCAATGATCAACCTAATTTTAGAACTCTTAGAGAGTATCTTCACCCAGGTAGATAAAGTACACCTTCGTTTATTATCTTACCTCTTAACCAACAAGTTTTCAATTTAAAACTGGGCATGATTCAACTTCTTCCCACATTTCATGGTATGGATTCTGAAAATCCATACATGCACATTAAAGACTTTGAAGAGGTATTTAATACTTTTATTGATAGACCATGCACTGAGGAAACCTTTCGGCTTAAATTGTTCTCATTCTCTCTGAAGGATAAAGCCAAGCTTTGGCTAAACTCCTTGTGTCCTAGGTCTATAGGTACATGGAGAGAAATGCAAGTTGAATTTTTGAAAAAATACTTTCCCACTCATAGGATAGCAGCCTTACAATGTCAAATGATGAATTTTTCTTGTAGTCCAAATGAGTCATTTGATTAGTACTTAAAAGTGCATTTTTATCATGGTTTTATATCATCATTTTGCACTTGAAGTATCAATAACTCCTTAACTAAAGTACATTTTATAATAATCTATCTAATAATATAAGATACCTTTAATTTATGGTAAATGTTCATTTTAAATGCAGGCCTATCATATAAATAAAAGGATTAATTGATGACTTTAAGAACTTCAATTGCAAAGGCAAAGAGATGATTAAATTTAGAAAAGAGATGTCGGTGCAATCCAAACCGGAACACTATTCGATAATTGGGTCATATCTGGAGCTATAGATCTCAAATTTAGATCTACTTTATATGGATGGAAAGGTAAGACATAGGCCTACAACTTTTATATGGAGCCCAAGATCTAAAAAGGCCATTTTCAAGTCCAAATTATTGGAACAACAAAGAAGCCCGAATCTGTCCTCCAGCCCGAGCACTGTTTAGTATTTTGGCCATATCTGGAGTTGTAGAAGTCGAAATGAGCTGAATGTTTTACACAAGAGAGTTGAGAAAATTTCCTAGAACTTTCATGTTTACAAGTGGCTTTAATTTTAACGTCATCAATGACGTTTTGGGCAGACAAGAGAAGATAAAGATTGTCACCAAGTCAAGAGTTGGCCATCTACTCATCAATTAGTCATCAAATCAATAGTTCCTAATTTTGGCCTATAAAAAGAGGCATTTGCCATGCATTTAGGCATCTTGGTGTCCAAATCAAGATCATGCTTTTATTTTCTCTCTTTGTATTCTTTGTAATGTTTATGCTTTGTTTTCATTAATATCAAGTTTATGCATTTCATTTCTTTTCCTTTGCTTTGTTAACTCTTATCTTATTTATGTTCTTATTTTGTTTATCTATTTTTCTTTCTTTCATTATGTCTAGCTAAGTTAATTATGTTAAGGTGAAAAGGTTTCACTAATGGTGTAAGAATAAGTATGGTATAAACTTAATATGGACTTTAATATTTGATATTAACATGTTTTATATTTGTTATCTTGTTCACTCTTTAATACTTTGCTTGTTAAATGACTAATCTTGATTTATGTTGTATAACACTTGAAACAACAAATGCTTGACACTTTCATAGCCCATACTGTATGGTGTAACCTACACCTGAGCTATGAAAGGAACTTGATTTGTTGTTAACATAAGTTATAATCATGAATGCTAGACGAGATTTACAAGTATTAGCATTAATCGAATAAGATGACTAATGTAATCATGTTAACAATTTATAATCTAATTGGAACCTCCTTTATGTGTGGTTTCCAATTGAATAATAAGAGTTTATATTATAATTGTTTGGCATACCATTAGTGGAATCTCTAACCTTGACATTTGTTATTATCATTGTTTAATCTTTACGTTAATATTTCATCTCAAAGTTCTCATCTTTTTCTTTTTCTTCTCCTTTTTTTTCTTTATTATTATTATTATTATTATTACTACTACTAGTATTATTATTATTGTTGTTGGTGTTGTTGTTGTTGTTGTTGTTGTTGTTGTTGTTTATAATTTGTATAATTAACCTCCCTGTGGTTCGACCCCGGTCTTGCCGGGTTATTTATTACTTCGACACTCCTGCCCTTGGAAGAAGACATCAATCTTTTTATCGTGTCATCATTTCACCAAGCTTTGGCAAGGTTCAAAGACTTGTTAAATGTATGCCCCCACCGTGGTTTTGAGATATAGAGGTTATTGAGTTTCTTTTATGACGCTCTTACCGTAGATTTTAAAAAGCTAATGTCAAACCATGTGTAATGGTGAGTTTTATGACAAAGAACTAATTGAGGCCTTTGATTTTTTTGATTAATTGACTGAAAACACAAAGTAATGGGAGACTTCTCTCCTAGTTCATGTTGAGTCTATAAACATCATTTCTCATTCAACTAGGAAGTTTCAATTGAAAGAGACTAATGACCTCAATGCTAGATTAGCCTTATTGGCTAGGAAAGTAGAGTCTCTTGAGATTAAAAAAGTGCATGTCATGATTGAATAACAAAAGAAAAGTTGTGTTATTTGTGGGAGCAAAAGGCATAGGACAACAGAGTGTCCTACCATTCCAGCCTTCAAGGAAGTGCTATATAGCCAAACTTCTGATTCAAGTAATGTTAGAAAGCCATTTCCAAACCAAGTAGACAATCCCTACTCTAAGACCTATAATTCTAGATGGATGAATCACCTCAATTTTGGATGGAGAAATGAAGGCTCTTCAGTACCTCAAACATTTCAACCTCCACCCCAACCATTTCATACTCCCACACATAACACATACCAACCACCTCATAAAAGATCCTTAGAGGATACTCTTCAACAATTCATGCAAATGCAAGGAGGAATCAATGACCAAGCTTATAGCTTTTAAGACTAGACCAATAGGACCTTAGATGACATTTGAATTCAACTAACTAAGTTAACTCAATCACTAATCATTTAAGAGAAGGGAAAGATCCCAGCTCAACCAATGCCAAATCCTAGAGGTTAGGTACACATAAGTGAATCCTTACCTAGTGAACCTTTAAACCATGAACAAGTCCAAGCTATCACCACCCTCAGAAGTGGAAAGATTGTTGACAAAGCCATAGGTTTTGGGATTCTTAGAGGTATTGTGGAGGAGAAAGCTAAGGAAAGTGAAGAGGGAATCAAAATACGAGTGACAAATGAGTTTGAGTGACAAAAAAGGCGAGATAAATGAAAAAGAGATAAGTGAGAAAAGAGATGATTAAAGAAAAATTAGAGTCAAAGTGAGTGATTTAGAATTTGTTCCTGGAGCACCATTTTCACAAAGGTTAGGGAAACCTAAACATGATCTTATGAACTTAGAAATCTATGAATTGTTCAAACAAGTGAAGGTCAATATTGCACTCCTTAATGTAATTAAACAAATTTCATCTTATGCAAAGTTTCTTAAGGATTTATGCATAGTTAAAAGGAGAATGAATGTGAAAGAAAGAGCCTTTCTAACTGAACATGCTAGTGCCATCATCCAGTTTAAGACCCCTTCCAAATACAAAGATCTTGGTTGTCCTGCCATTTCATGCATTATTGGAAGTCATAAGATAAATCAAGCTTTATTGGATTTAGAAGTAAGTGTGAATTTAATACCCTGTAATGTTTATGAACAATTAGGTTTAGGAGAAATCAAGCCTACTTGAATCACCATTTAATTAGCTGATAGGTCAATCAAGATTCCCAAGGGTATCATTGAGGATTTGTTGGTCCAAGTAGATAAATTCTACTTTCCTATTGATTTTGTAGTTTTAGACACCGCAGCAATTCAAGGTTCTAATGCTTCCATCCCAGTCATCTTAGGGAGACCTTTCCTAGTTACATCCAATGCCTTAATTAACTGTAGGAATGGGGTGATGAAATTATCTTTTAGGAATATGACTGTAGAGATGAACATATTCAATGTCTCCAAACAAATTGGAGAACATGAGGACATTAGAGAGGTAGATTTGATCCAAATAGTTTGTCAAGAACACTTTGAGAGAGTGTGGAACAAGGATCCATTGGAGAGAACTTTAATTCATGATGAAAGATTTTGTTCTTTGGAATGTGTTGATGAGGAAGTAAATGAACTTGAGACTTTTCTAGATCCAATGCCTATTATGTTAATAGGTCAATGGACCCCATCGTTTGTGCCTTTGATTTCACCCCAAGTGAAAGTTGAGGCATCTCTTGTCCAACCTTATAAACCAGAAAGGAAGCCTTTACCGAGTGATCTTAAGTATGCATTTCTAGGGGAAGATGAATCATATCCTATTGTGATCTCATCAAAACTTAGCATAGACCAAGAACATAAACTTTTGAGAGTGGTGAGAAAACACAATAAAGCAATGGGTGGACAATTACTGACTTGAAAGGAATTAACCCTCTTTTATGTACACATAGAATCTATCTTGAAGAAGAGGCTAAATCTGTGAGGCAAATACAAAGACGATTGAACCCAAATATGAAGGAAGTAGTGAGAGGTGAATTGCTTAAGCTACTTGATGCAGGTATCATTTACCCTATTACAAACTCAAATGGGGTTAGTCCAACCCAAGTTGTCCTTAAAAACTATTGAGTCATGGTAATGAAGAATGAAAATAATGAGCTAGTACCAACTAGAATCCAAACTAGATGGCATATGTGTATTGATTATCGTAAATTGAACATGGTGACTAGGAAGGACCATTTTCCGCTTCCATTTTTAGACCTAGTGCTTGAAAGAGTAGCCATAAGAGTTTTTTATTGTTATCTTGATGGATACTCAGGTTGCAACCAAGTTGAGATTTCTTTAAAAGACCAAGAAAAAACCACTTTCACTTGTTTTTTTGGTACCTATACTTATAGAAGAATGCCTTTTGGTTTGTATAATGCAACAACCACTTTTCAAAGGTGTATGATAAGTATCTTTAGTGACATGGTGGAAAAGTTTTTGGAAGTTTTCATGGATGATTTTTTAGTTTATGGGGATTCTTATGAGTTGTGTCTAATGCATTTAGAAAAAGTTCTTAAAAGGTGTGAAGAGAGCAATCTTGTACTCAATTGGAAGAAGTGTCATTTTATGGTGACATATAGCATTGTTTTAGGTCACATTGTCTCTTCAAAAGGGATAGAGATAGATAAATCAAAAGTAGAAGTCATTCAAAAATTAACTACCCCTAAGACTGTGAAAGATATGAGATCCTTTTAGGACATGATAGGTTTTATCGAAGATTCATTCATTCTTTTAGTACCATTGCCAAACCATTATGTAACTTGTTGTCACAAGATGTCCAATTTGATTGGACATTAAAATATCAAGAAGCTTTTGAAAAGCTTAAAGGGTTGTTGACTACCGCAAGCTCCTGATTGGTCCTTATCATTTGAACTAATATGTGATGCTAGTGATTTTACGATTAGGGTTGTTTCAAGGCAAAGAAAAGACAAGAAACCTCATGTCATTTATTATGCTAGCAAAACTTTGAATGATGCTCAATTGAATTACACTACAGCTGAAAAAGAACTCTTAGCTGTTGATTGTGCATCAAAAGTATCATTAAGTCTCTTATTTTACA